>RXPK01003667.1:0-70459 GCA_004143645.1 Protaetia brevitarsis | reverse complement strand
AAAAATAAGAAGCCTTAAATAATTTTTATTTTTTAGGCTCAATACAATATTAGTTATCTTCTTCAAATCCTATTATTGTAATTTTTGTATAGCTACATATATGCACAATGTGGTGATTATTATTTATGCATACGTCAGGGTCTGGCAGGTAAACTCCCGTCTTCGATTGCTCATTGCTATTGAGTGAGGCGCCTACTTAGTTTGTACCTAACAATAAAACATAGTGAAACTGCTTATAAAGGCAATCTGAAGTTATTTTGAATATTACCGGGTGTTTTCAAAACTTTCGGCATAATCACGTGTTTTTCTTTTTTTGAATGGAGTGCCCCTATATTTCTTTACATTTTAGTAATGGTGGTTAATAGACTGTGTACATATTTTTCCATTGATGTGGTTGTTCAATGTAAACAATATTTTGATAAAAGAGAAATACTTACATAGTATGGTTGAAAAAAAAAACAGTACTGCTGCGATTGTGAAGCATAGAAGATCAAATAATTGGGAATTCTATCATCGAGCAAATTCATAAAATTTGTAACTATCTAATTAACATAATAAAAGTAAATACGTGAGAAAATAAAAAAAAAAAAAGCTAAAATCAAAAAAGCTAAACAAATGAATACCATAAAATGTTTCCAAAATGCATTCCATTCATTTGTAAATAAAGATGAAGCGATTGTTAAAAAAATTTCCTACTTTTCTTGATGTTTCTGGACTAATATTATTAAAAGCATTCGTTATGCGATCTGTCATACAGTGGTAGGTTCTTCACGATATACATACATTGTTATGTTTCGTCACGAATAAAAATCAATTTTCGTAAGGTCGGATTCAAATACCTAAAACAAAGTAAGTGCGTACATCCATAGTCAGCCGCTGCTAAAATCTGAAAGAATACTGAGTGTTTCATTTACAAAAAAAGTCATACGATCACGCCGACGATTTTTAGAACACCAGGTATAATTCAAACTAATTTTCAGATGTGCTCCTTAATGTTAAGTTTAATATGTGTTTAAGTGAAACATCTTATTTTAATACCAATCGAAGAGCGGAATCAGCCTGCAGGATCCTGTATAATTGTTTAATAAATAACTTTTCATCACATAGTCAGTAATGAAATCCACTACACTGAAAAACCGATATATTTAAACCAACCAAATATATTTTGTTAAGCATATTTTCTTTGAAACAAGCATGCCTTTTGTTGTTTCAAATATATGCAAACAATTTATACTATTGACTGAAAGAAAATATTTGGTTAGAAAGTTTGATATATTCAAACAAATTATTTAGTTTAATATCGTCTTAACACAATAATATAGTTCAACTTTGTAAAAATCTTGAGTTGCTATAGTAGCTATACTAAATAAATTAGTTAAAATTGTGTGAATTATTGTATAAATTAATAATTACATAAATTAGAAAATTATACGTAAAAAAGAAGGTAAAAGTTTTTATAGTTACAATTATAAAACAGTTTAAAATTTAGTCATGTAGTAAAATACTAAAAATGGAATTGTAAAATTAAATAAAATTGTATAAGACATAATAACACACATAGCAGAAGACATACGTCTTATATAATTTTATTTAATTTTACAATTCCATTTTTAATATTTTCCTTTTATAGATAGATTATGTCAGTATTAACGAATAAAAGAGCTGCCGTAACAGATAAGGTAAGTAATTCTGACAAGATTACAGTGGGAAATACAAACATATATATATATATATCTCATTATGGATTATATCACATGGAACAATTAGTTATTTTAAGTATTACATATATTTGACCCAATAAAACTTTTTATTTGAGCAAACTATTTCATTTGTTTAATTTTATTAAAGATATTGTTAAAACAAGCAAATTTTATTAACAAAATTATTTGCTTCGCCCAACAATATATTTGTTTACTCGTATTTAAACAAAAAAAGTCAATACAACTAAAATTTGGTTGAGTCAACCAAATGGGTTTTTCAGTGTAAACATAGTTGGAGTTGTAAAAATATATTGTGACAATAAACAAACTATATTAAAAGCTGAAATCAAAATAACTATCTGATGCGAATATGTGCATCGCCACCTAGGATACTGAAAATAAATAAATAAAATTCGTTTATCCACGAGAACTTGTATTCCACACTCTCTTGAAACATCATCTTTAAATTGCCCTAGTTTCAATACCAAATCTTCTCTCATAAATCCTCTCCTGTAGTAAAGAACATTATAAATGACGAAGGAATACCGACAAAATGGCAGTATTAAAATTCCGTACATCATCCACCGTGATATATGTCCGAAATACTCTAACGACGATTATGAATTTCCGCCATCGGGTAGAGGAATTTAATTTTTTCTTTTCTTGCTTATCGTCCCTTTATTTTCCGAACAAGAAGACAGCACATACGGGAGAGGTCGGTGTAACATGGTGCAAGCGAGTTGCAAAATTGCCTGCTTGATACTCCATAGGCTTCGAAAAAATATATCTACGTAGGACGTCGTCTTTGTTCGTTTCATCCCCGGTTTCATTTTTATTAATATTTCGTTTAAAATACGGCGATGAATATGTTAAGATATGTTTTTTTTTCACTGAGCGCTTCGAATTGGGGCATAAAGAAAATGGAAAACGAAAGATAAAAGGAGAAAAACGTAAGGAGGCAGCCAGGTACAATAGAGTATTACTTTAATTACGTGGCGAATTTCTTTTTATAAAGGGCCTAAAGATATCCATTTTCATGTAAAACCTGATAATGAAGGTTATTGACATCTACCTCAGTTTCTTATGAAACACGTTTTCATGCTATTTTTTGTAATGATCACTAATATATAGGTAATGACTATGTTGATTGTTGAGGTGTATAAATTTTTAATGTCACTTTAAAGCTTTAAAATCACTTTAATTTAAAGTTGTTATAAATAACACACAGACTTTTGTTAAAGTACTAAAGTGACATTTATTATGAAACCCGCCCTAGTCTTTTAAACGAGAACAACTTTAAAGTAAATGATGTACTGTTTAGATTCATAAGAAGTGCGTGTTTTTATACCTTTGCTGGTTTCTTGCGGTTGTCTCCTTGTTGCTAATATATTATATTTCATAATTTCACAATGGCTAATGGATTGAGAGGCCGAAAAATCAATATATATAATATAAATAAAAAAACAATATTTTAAATACACTTTAATAACTGTATTAAAAACCCTATCACAAATAATATGTACATATAAAATTTGAATGTTTTGTAGAACCTTGATGTCTATATACGTGTGTATGCATCTCCAAATTGGCACCTTACATATGAATAGAATTTGTATCGCAGAATCAATATCGAGTGCATATAAGCAATAACTGCATTGGTGGCATGCTTTAAAGCGTCGAGAACGTCCGCGTACATACCGCTTACAAAAGCTGTTCCTAACAGTAATACAATAATACACGAACCAATGAAGATATGCAGAATTTTCCTTTGAAGAAGCTTCCCCGATAAACGGGCACCTTGTCACTGAAGTGGGACTTCAGTTATGCTTCGGTGTTCACTAGACATTTTCAACGTAGCGGGATACAAAAGCTGATAAGTTTTTTGGTTAATATATTAGATGCCGGGTCTCCAGTGTGATTTACTAACTGACTTTTCTACGTATACACAAGAGAATTTGAATCCATTTTCTTTTTGTAGGATCTGAATATACAGGATGCATTAAATGGTTCGACTTACATTCAACAGCCAGAAGTTTTTTTTTTTTATAGATTTAACGAAATATAATTATTAAATTATATAATTACAAATAGATAATTAATCCGCCTCAGAACTTCCTGGACAAATAGTAGCGTAAAACCGCAAATATTTTACCCACTATTTTATTTTTCAAATACCAATACTGCGTGTTGCATATTCATACAGTTCATTTTGTTCTTCTTGCGCAAATGCACATCTTACTTCGGTTTATTTCAAAATTATTTTAAAAAAGTGAAAACTTGATTTCGATTTTGTCTGCGATTTTTTGTTGCCACCTTATCTTGGAAGTTAGGACATTATGAAGACTATAAGGACAAGTTTATGGAGCATGATCAGGTACCAAGCGTTCTTAGTTGAATTGTTATGATGTGTTCAAATGTTTTTATAAGATTACATACGGAGCCCATCAGAATGTATTTCCTTGAAGATTTGATGCATTTTACGCATAATGTAACAACTGTTCGGAATAAGCGCGGTCATCAAATAGACGTTGTTTGCACTGAGTGCGCTAAAGCGTTTGACCGTCCTGAGCATTATATGCTGCTTCGAAAATTGACTAATTTTGGTCTGAATAACAGGTATTTGTTATTGTTTCAATGGTATTTATTGAATAGGTGATCTTTTTTGTTTCATACAATGAATATGTGTCATAATATTGTATACAATCACCTTCTCGCATTCCATAGGTGTCCAATTTGGACCTCATACCATTTTTGGCATTTGGTAATGGAATTGCCATAAGTTGCATCGGCTAAAGTTTTATTATTTGCGAATGATCCTTTTGGATTGATTTCTTTATCTGAGATTGTAATTCGCTCTAGAATTTAGAAAATATTTCGGAATGGAGTTTTTCTACTAAATTGGATCTATATAAGCATATTCAATTGCAATGTTATTACTTCTAAATGTATATAAACTATCTAAGAGTGTGTGAGTGTACAATACTTATAATGTGTGTACAGTATTCATAATTGTGAATTGCAATCTTCAGAGGCTTAGAAATACCATGTATAGGGTATACTCCTTCATACTGTCTCTGGTGTTAACAAAGTGCTGAGCTCTGTTTCTGTACACATGCAGATATTTTTACAATTCGTCTGCAGTTATGATTTTGTGTAACTTATTGGTACACTCAAAAATTGAATATGGCAGCTTTATTTTGAATTCGTTTTATGGTATATGTAGATCCACAGTAGAAATTTCAACGTAAGTTACTAAATATTAAATCAGATGGTATTTATTTATCCATCGAGAGGAGCACTTCAGCACAGTATTAGTACCTGAAAGGATTCAGCATACTTTCATTAGAATGTAGATACGCTCTTCGCAATTTGAAAATGTTGTATTATTCATGCCAAGGCTGTATGCCTAATGCTTTGCGAAACTTACACCTTTTCGTTTCACATCAGTCAGTTGCAACTGTTACATTCCACATCTTATACAGGGTATACCACGGAGCCGATTCATTAAAAGTTTCCAGGATTTTTTTACTGTATATGAATCTGAAATTTTCAGGATAAGAATAGCCCATAGCCTTCTTTTGTTCTATAATAGTTTCGCTGTTGTACAACTTCCAGAAGAAGCGGAAATTGCCATGAATTTTCTTAGTTTAAATGAAACATCCTATGTATTAGTATATTTTTGGACTGTACAACAGATTCTACGATATATCTTCTATCTATACCCAGCTTCAACCGTTTTTAAGTTACTGTGTAATAACTCGTTTTGCGGAGGGATGTTTGCCTTTCTTTGCGCTCAAACGCAACGTCGCAGAACTTCTACATTTTAACAAACAGCAAGATATGAAATAATGGTTTGTTTTTCTTTGCCATATAATTTGGTTTATATATAACTTAAAAAAACTTCTTGGGAAGCGGCATTAATTTATTTTTTTATATTATTTGTTAAAAATTTGACTTTATGTTACTATCATGAACATACAATTAAAATTTACCAACGTGGAGACAAATTGAGAAAGATGTGAAACTAAACATCGAATCGTTTTTGTTACAAATAATATAAAAAATAAATTAATGTCGTTTCCCAAGAGGTTTTTTTAAATATATATACAACCATAAGAGTTCACAAAATACATTTGCAAGCCTATCATAGGTTATACAGGGTGTTCAAAATTTCGTGACAAAGCCAAATAACTTTAAATGCAAAAAAGTAATTCCTTTCAAATCGAATACGCTGTATTAAGTATTTAAATGACGATTTAATTTATGCATCGATATGCTACAGCTATCCTCATATCTATCGTTAGCGGTTTTGTCGTTATTAACACTTTTTATCAAATATTATTTAAAACTGCTTGTAAAACCTTTGTACATTTAGAAGTAAACAAACCTTTACTTTTACAAAACGAATTTGATGATGTTATTAACACAACAAACAAATATAAATGATTTTAGTGGCAAGTAAAAAATGACAAGTATTGTTTCTTGTCTATTCACTAGTGGTACACTTGAATTATCTCAATAATTCTGTTTGGCAAGCAAAGTTTTAACATTCTTTATTTTAATCGATGAAAGATTAAGGCATACCTCTAATTATTTAAAAAATTTTCATACGCTACTTGATGGCGTTTTCAAATTAATATTCGACCAATGTATTTAGAGCATGACCTCTTCGGTACATTTATAGCTGCTATTTCGCAAGAACACAAGATCGCAAAAAAAATCAAAATATTCAAAAAAATTTCTAGAGTAAGACTTTCTGACAAACGCCAAACCTCTATATTATCCCGTTAGCGTTGAGTATTATAATATAATAGACATTAAAAAAAATCACAATAAAACACTTAATTTAAACAAACAGCACTCTAAAATTATTTAAAATAGATCTTCTGATTTTCAGCGCGAAGTGACAACATCTATTTTAAACAATTTTAAAATATTGTTTGTTTAAATTAAGTATTTTATTATGTTTTTTAATGTCTGTTCTTTACAAACTTTACTTAAATCTAACCTTTTTACATTGCACTTTCTAATTTTACTTTGTCTTTATACCTGGACTATTTTTTAAACTGATTTTAAATTCTGACCTGAGGATGCTCGGCTAGAACGAAACCGGTCGTGCGTTACATTAAAGAATTTTGTGAGGATCAAGACCTTGTTTTCTTCTTTTTTCCTTCAATAAAATCTCGTTTATTTTAGAGATATTGCTTGTGATCTGCACTTACGGCTACTGCAATATATAGGTTATGTCAACATAAATTGTATGGCAAAAGTGTACATTTTGTTGCAAAAAATGGGATAACTTTCGTCAACAATTTTGTGGAAAATTTTAATACAAATTGTGCTCGTCCCTATACGTTCAACAACTTGTGCGAGACTTTATAATTGTTTGAAAATTTACAACATTTTTTTTTCTATGTAGAATCTTTTTTTATAATAATTCTTATAAGGATTAGTATTAAGAGACTTATAATATATCTAGGATTTACTTTTCCCAGTGCACAGATTTCCGAAAGAGTTTAATAATTAATTCCTACACAAACTCATTCTGAATTTTCTCTTTATTGTCGCTCTTTCAATTCAAACATGCCGTGTCGAATAAAACGGTCAGATTGTGCCCTTAACGCACCCGAAATGAAATAATTACTTTCGACTGGCGTCAAACAACTCTCGGGGGCGTTGGAATTTATGAATACTTCCTGCAAGAATTATACGATTCCAGTCTTCTGTTGCGCGAGATTTATCTGGCTGAAACATTGCCCCCGTTCGGAGCGGGCGCATATTCCAGACGAGGAATTTATTTTTCCGCAGGTACCAGGTTTGCTTCGGTCCGTTAACTCGCCTGTCGGAGAGCGGGAATAAAAGGAAGGTGGACGAGAATTAAAAAGAGCACACTTTTCATTGAAAAACCTAATTGATTCCGAAATTGTTTCCCCAGTCTATTTAATTTAGTCTGGGAAAACGGGCGTTTGGAATAATTTATGCGGCCTATCTGTCTTTCCGGAGAAAAAAAAATGATTAGTGAGAAAGAGGGCCCGACGAGCGGGAACAGTAGGAGTAAATACAATTATTGAAGAAATAAATAGTGATCTACTCATCCGTTACATTTGAAAATGGAAAGAATGTTCTGGTCAGATAAGATAATTAAAATCAGAAAGGATTTCTCTGAGTACTATAAATGTATATATGCTATACCTTCATTTAAACATCAAATTTGACAGTCGGAAAATATCAAATATGAAGTATTTTTACCGCAATATTCAATAGCTAAGTTCTTGTTGTCCGTAGCAGAAATTGATGATGTATTGTTTGAATAGCGCATTACAATCTGATTAACAAAATGATGTTTGTTGAATTGGCGGTAAAATTACTTCATATTTTGATTAACAAACATCATTTTGTTAATCAAGATTGGTAATGAGCTATTCAAACAATACATTCATCAATTTCTGCTACGGACAACAAGAACTTATCTATTGAATATTGGCCGTAAAAATTACTTATTATATATTATATATAATTTGATATTTTCCGACTGTCAAATTGATGTTTAAATGAAGGTATGGCTCAAGAAGAAACAGACAGACAGCGGCAACACCTCTGATCTCAGGAGGCAAAAATTCTTGACCTCCAGTCTGCTTATTGACTGCTATTGGCTAGAATAAAATAAAAAAAAATAAAATTAGCGATTGCGCGCGCACATTTAAAAATTGCTAGCTGCATGCTCCTTATCACAACTGTTACTCGCTTGAAGTGCGTTTATAGGTTATAAAACCTTGGCATCTTATTGGATACTAAGAAAAGGTGGCGATTCTTGGCAGCTAAAATTTGCTGGCTGTTCCTCGTTTAAATTAGTGTTGTGTCGGATTGTTAAAAGTTCGATCCGCGGATACGGATACGCATCATTAGTATGGAGACCCGCGGGATGCGCATACACTGTTGAAAATATTACGGTGTTGGCGTTAATTTTGCGCTAGTCAATATTTAGTGTGTGATTTTTCCAAACTTTGCCAGACGAGTTGACTACGCGTATTTAATAGAACAGAAATTACTAGAATTTTGTGTGAATTCTTTGTTCAGATATGAGGATTGACTATTTTTCTAGACATTCAGAAGCGTCAACCATCAGAATTTTTCCTCGGATAGAAATAGAAACCCCACCTATTCTAATACAGTATTGCATTATAAGCACCACCCTGCATTGCACGTGTAAAGTTTTCGTGTTTGATTCTCCGTATTAACATATCCAAACAAACCACCAGATGTGACTGACTTGCAAAGTGTAACCTCGTGTATTAAACGTTAATTCCAGTGGGCATAAAAAATTTCAACATCTTAAAGATTTTTTGGAAACTATTTACGCAATTAGTTTAGACTTGAATCAAATAGCATAAACATTCACTTAATTTTATAATGGTCTCAAAAAATCATTTTAAAATTGGTACGTTTAGTTGAAACAAAACTTGTGAATGAGTGGTTTTGCATATTTATAATTGAGAAAACGTCTTAAGAGAGAATATTATAACACTAAGAAATAGGAGTTGCATATTAAAAAGACGTTGTGTTTAGAAAATGGTGTAGAAAACACCCAATAGATTGCATTCATTTAGTTAAACAGCTAGTAAATTTGTCTAGTCTAGATCAAATAAAATGTGACTAGAAGTATTTTATAATTCCACGTGTCAGTTGGACAAAATAACCCCTTAGCAATAGACAATACTTGACTATCTTTGCTCGTCAAATTTAAACTTCTATAGTTCTCGACAAAATAACACGAAAAGAGTGTGGACCTCTCCGGACTATTAAATTAGTCAAAAAAGTGTTAAAATTTTCAACAGTGTACGGATGTTGTATTTCATACATTATACGTTGAAGAGTGCGCAGGAGAACGGGTCCGGATTAGGATACGAATCTTTTTTTCTGCGGATATTCGCGGATACGGATATCCGGCACATAATTGTTGTGTTATTTAGTACAATTTAGTACTAAAAGAGTGGAGTGGAGCCAACGTTTTGCAAATGGATGCAAATATGACTTTATAATGTTGTATATGTTGATCAATAATCACTCCTCTTCTTCTTTTCAAACCTTTTCGCTAATTATATTGGCAGTGCTTTTTTGCAGTGATCCAATCCATCCTTGATTCCCATCTTTGACCAATTCCTTCATTTCTAGTAGCGTCATTCTTTTCCGTGTTTCTCTTATTCTATCGTTCCTTCATTCTCTGTGTAGCTTTTGCTTTAAAAAGCTTTTCACCAATGCCTTAATAACGAAACATATACTTGCAATATTTTTTTGAAGATTACATCAACATGTGAACATGCAGATGGTATGGCTCGTCAAGTTTTTGTCATTTAAACATTGCTTCCGTCTTAATAATACTGTCTTCAACAAGTGATTAGATGGCAAGGTATATAGCTCGAATAAACATTTTGTTTATTGATTAATTAATATGGAATTATAATCAAATTTACGAGTGCAATAAAATGAGTTTAAACTCAAATGTACTCAATAATAAAATCGTGATATCCGATATTGTTTCCATCTGTCGACACCAAATACAGGCTACGCTTGAAATATTTCGAAACTTTCTGCTGACGTTTGGCGTGCACAAGCGTGGGTGTTTATAGATCAATTAAACTTATAATCGTCATTAAATTTACGCCTTAAATAAATGGATAAATAAATAAATAAACATTTGCGTAACCAGCGTAGGCAGACGGTTCAACTGCCATATACAGAGTAATGTTCACGCTTAAGTGTTAAAAAATATATTACCGGTCAATAACCTCTTATCGTGTGCATAATGAAAGAATTGAAGAAAACCATAGAAGCGGAATATAGATGCGTTTTTTTCCACTACAATAATTAAGGTTAATGCGTTTCTGATATAAAATATTTTATGTTGTTCGTATTGTAATAATAAATCGCTTTGGTGTGTAGTTTATTAAATGATTTAATAATGTTAGACTGAATAGAACTAGTTTCAATTAATCTGGATATATGGCCATTTTTTAGACATTTATACAAAAATCGCTAGTCAATATACTGAAGTGCACAGAATCCACACTAAGAAAGAAAAATGATATATTTTGTACGTGAGTACACTGTTGAAAAATTTTAATACTGTTTTGACTAATTTAATAGTAAGGAGAGGTCCACACTCTTTTCGTGTTATTTTGTCGAGAACTATACGAGTTTAAATTTGACGAGCAAAGATAGTCAAGTATTGTCTATTGCTAAGGGGTTATTTTGTTCAACTGACACGTGGAACTATAAAATACTTTTAGTCACATTTTATTTGATCTAGACTAGACAAATTTACTAGCTGTTTAACTAAATGAATGCGGTCTATGGCGTGATTTAACACCGTTTTCTAAACACGACGTCTTTTTAATATGCAACTCTTATTTCTTAGTGTTATAATATTCTCTCTTTAAGACGTTTTCTCAATTATAAATATGCAGAACCACTCATTCAAAAGTTTTGGTTTCAACTAAACGTGCCAATTTTAAAATGATTTTTTGAGAACCATTATATAATTAAGTGAATGTTTATGCTATTTGACTCAAACCTGAACTAATTACGTAAACAGATGATCCCAATACATCTTTAAGATGTTGAATTTTTTTTATGCACACTGGAATTAACGTTTAATAACACAAGATTACACTTTGCAGGTCAGTACACGTTTGGTGGTTTGTTTATACAAACAAATACATGTTAATACGCAGAAACAAACCCGAAAACAGATACACGTGCAATGCAGGTGGTGCGTATAATGCAATACCGTATTAGATTAGGTGGGGTCTCTATATTTCTAGGGAAAAATTTTGATTTTGTTGACGCTTCTGAATGTCTAGAAAAATAGTAAATCCTCATATCTGAACAAAGAATTCACACGAAATTCTAGTCATTTATGTTCTATTAAACACACGTAGTCAACTCGTCTGGCAAAGTTTGTAAAAATCAACACTAAAATATTTGACTGGAAATTAACGCAAACACCGATAATATTTTCAACAATGTAGGAAGCTTAAGGCCTGTTTCAGACAAGGCGATTTAGTTGATTCAACTAAGTTGCAAGGAGCATACTGATATGAACCCTTTCACACGGAGTCAACTTGTCCGCTTCGGCGGCTTCAATAGGTCTTCAATGACAATCAACTAGTTGAGAGTATAGCCTGTTTCAGACGAGGCGGTTTAGTTGATTCAACTAAGTTGTAAGGAGCATACTGATACCTTTCACACAGAGTCAACTTGTCTGCTTCATTGGGTCTTCAATGACAATTAACTATGAGAGTAGACCAGGCAGCTTAGTTGAATCAAATAAACCACCTCGTCTGAAAATAGGCCTAAACCAGGCAACTTAATTGAATCAACTAAGTTGCAAGCAGCATACTGTTATGAACCCTTTCATACAGAGCCAACTTGCTCGCTTCGGCGGCTTCAATAGGTCTTCAATGACAACTAACTAGTTGAGAGTACAGGTAACTTTGTTGAATCAATTAAACCGCCTCGTCTGAAACAGGCTTTATGAGAAGCGTTTTTACCCCGAGATTGACCCGATTTCAACTTGCTCCGCTAAATGATGAAAATTGTTGTGTGGGGACAAAATTCTTTTCTTCCGTTTTTTTTTTTTAAGTTAAAACAGTTTCAGTGTAGTATTGTATTTACATCTTGTGTCATATGTATATTCGTTTGTTACATATTTATTTTATTTTGTTGCAACTATTTAACATTTCATAATCATAAATTATAACTGAAGAGCTGTCTGATGTCCACCACACCTGATTGTTCCTAGAGTGCATCATTGGACTATAAGTTCTCTTCCTATTTAAATTATTTTTTTTTAAGATTTATATTTGCATTGTATTTAACCACCTTAAGAAGCAATCTGTTACAGTTCGTCAAACAATTATACCGTGCCTATCAAAGGTCTTTTTGCATTCACATGTACACAAACGCATAGGGAACTTTGCATATTTTTGATGTGTCTGGCATATTTTTTATTGTTAAATGTACTATTGTATATAGAGAACTTATTGTTTCGCAGAAATGATGTTGACTGGAAATCACAAATCGTGGCTATACAGCTTTGTCGATGATTTTCGCAATATTAAAAATAGCGATATTGATCTGTAATTAGTATAGTTTCATAGCCATCGCTGTATAAGGATTTCTTTAAAGGGTATGCCTAAACCTTAGCTTGTCAGGTCTCCGCAGAGCCAAATCTCCCTCCTACTTAATATTATGAGAGCTACCTTCAGTATACTAGGAAAATGACCACATTTAAAGAAATTATATATGTAGTCAAGTGGTTTAGTTATGAGTTCTGTAATTTCTTTGAAAGTTTCTAATTTACTCCAATAGAAACGCTTTCTTATACACTTGGAATGATCGGTATGTGAGAGATAAGCTGCGTTTTCGTAAATTGACCTACGAATCTAATGTTCATCGAGTATACAGAGTTATTAACGATATTACAGCACGGAATATGGTGGCCAAAATACACGACGTTCAAAAAGTTGCACTTTTGACATATATGAGATCTATTGCGATTACTTTTTAGAATTATTTTCATTGTGCAAAATGTTCCAAAAGTCCTAAAATTATCAAAGTTGTGTTTTTATTAATGGAACCCTCTGCATATTATTTTATTTTTGGATTCTTCAACCAAAGTAATGTGTCTGTTTTAAGAAGGTTTTTAATAACTAAACTTTAATGTTGCTTAAATAATTTGAATTTTGTAAAAGTCTGAAAAACCAATTTGGTTGACTTATCCAAATTTTAGTTGTATTGACTAAAATCTTTGTTTAAATATGGGCAAACAAATATATTGTTGGGCGAAGTAAATAATCTTGTTAATAAAATTTGTTTGTAAAGATTGCAAGTTTTTTTACAGTAAGAAACTGAAATCAAATTAATTTGAAAATTTGTTTGTTTTAACAATATCTTTAATAAAATTAAACATATACAATATTTTGCTCAATAAAAAGTTTTATTAGGTCAAATGTATGTAATACTTAAAATAACTAATTATTTCATTGAAATAATGAAATATATAAGTTTAGTTCAAATAAATTTTGTAAAGTTGATCAAATGGAATACTTACTTATGAAGTACTAAGAAATTTTATTGATTCAAATAGAAATAACACAGAAGAACAAAACATTTTGTTGAAACAATTAGATTTATTTGCTTATTTGAAATATATACCTTTTATAGGGAGAGGCCGTAATAATAATGCTTAGATCACAGAACCTGTTTACAAAAGTGTGGAGTAGGTTTGGAAAAAAAGTAATTTGTACATAATAATTACATTAAATTAACCACAATTGTGGTTAGCGTAATCCTTATTTCTTAATAATATTCACTTTTGTAATTGAAGAGTACTCATTGTTTAAGTGGGTTTAATGGGTTTGTTAAATTAATAAATTAGAAGTAACAAAATAATATGACCGCTTTTTATACCAATTATTTTCTTAATTTTAATGTGTAACAATAGACTATATTTTATAATCCAATTATAATAAACTTACCATCACATGCAGGGTGTACAAAAGTGACAACTATCAGATAAAAACTTAGAAATAGATGGTCGAATTTCGAGCATCACTTCTAAATATTTTCTTTTGCTCTGTTTATATAGCACATGTCAAATTTTAAATTGTTTGTACGTTATTGTGATGTCTTTTACTTGATTTTAAACAATTATAAACTTAATTATTCACATTATTTATATTGTCTAAACAAAACAATATGTTGGCTTATATAACTTCAAACATTTTTTTACTGCAGAAGACTATTTAAATAGTTGAAAAGTTTTACATCAATAAAAAGACAAAAGCCACAATATCCACAAAAAACCTGCATTTCCTTTGTTCTAAATACATAATATTTTATGTTTTCGTTATTACCATTATTGCTGCAGCCTATTGGATTATAACTTGTAAAGATATTCTTCATTATTATTCTTATAATTGTAAATTATCTCTAAATATCATAGGTAAGTAGATATATTAGAATGTTTATTTAAAAAACATCAAATGTTGTAAAAACGCTTATTTCCCGTATTCTATAAAAATGAGAATACATAAAGCTTACTACCATTCGATGGGCAATTAAAAAATACATTTGCTGCTAAATTGAAAAGTATGGCGTTCTATTTAAATTAATCAAGTTACTAGGTTGATTAGTTTTCATTTTTGCACACCCTGTGTAAGATCGCTCGTTCATTATAATTCAGTTATAAAATATGGTGTATTGTTACACTTTGCTATAAATTTCGCTTACATAAATACTTGTTATGTATTTGAAACATGAAAATTAAGGTTAGATTTTCACCAAATTCAATTTATTTAATTTTTTTTGGTCTTTGACTTTGATACATCCTTTCTTTTTACAAATTACCTCTGCATGTCTTTAAACTAAAATAACATCCATCAAATCTGCCGAAAATTTAATTGTAACGAGGCTCAAAAATATGAAATTAATAGCTAAGAGTAAAGTATCTCAGTTTTTCGGTTTAGAAGATTCTTTTATTGATAATTATGTTGTTTCAAATTCAACGCTATATCTAAATATGAAGTTTCGCTTAATTTTAGTAATAAATGAGATTTAATCGTTTTTTTCCGAATTACTGTGTATACAAAATTGATTGAGATCATACAGCAGTCATATCCTATTCTGTGTATACTTTGTGAGAGAAAATCATGTATACATATCTTCAAATTATTTTAGTTTCAAAAATGTTATAGCCTCGAAAAGGAAAACTTCCAAATGGGAATTTGTTTTTGCTACACAACTTGTTTTATCTTGAGATAAAACAAAATAATTACAACAATTGTTCTTTTGCACCAAAACTACCAAATGCTTCTTTCTTTTTCTCTTCGAAATTATTCAAAAAATTCCTGGCCGCCAAGATCGCCAGACCTATTCCCAATGGATTTCCTTTTTTACATAAAAACAACGTTTACAAATTTCGACCATTTAGAAAATGTAATTAGACAATGTATCGCGGAAATCAATCCTGAAATCCGATCCTAAAATTAAGGGAAACTTCATATTTAAATATATATAACATTTCTGAATGGAAGAATCCTCTAAGTTCAAAAACTAAGGTACTTTACTCTTAGCGTAAATTTTATATTTTTGACCCTGCTTTTGTATACAGTTAGATTCTCGGCAGATTTGTTGAGTGTTATTTTAGTTTAAAAACATGCAGAGGTAATTTGCAAAAAAAGATTTACTATATTCAAAGACAAAAAAGTTTCCCATATGCTGCGCACTTTCTGCCGGTCACTGTATATTGGACAACCAACCTTACGTGGGTCTAAATTAACCAAATATATACTTGGCTGTACCAAACTCATTCTAATTAGATGAGATGAGTCATTCCGTCTGAGTGTCTCTATCTGCTTATATAATTGATTTACATCCCAATTAGATACTTTTATCAGAAAGCGTAACAAATACTTGCATTTATACGCCACAATTCATGAATACAATTCCGATAAGCTTAGAGTTAGAACATAAATACCTTCATCATTGAAATCCACGTGTTCGCCGGCCTGATGAATAGACATAATATAATGTTGAGTAATGTGGGGAAATAACCACAATAACTTGTTAAGAAAGACAGACAGATTTGTGTTATTCGTTTCGCGAGGATTCGCGTGGCTTCCCGGCGTTCCCGATAGTTAGCAAACAGGAGTCTAGTTTTTATTAGTTGCTAATTATTTCCCCTTACTTGCCCAACACTACAAGAATACATATATGCGCGGCGCATTGATTTTTAAGGAAAAATTAAAATTGAAAGAAAGTGGCTGAAAGAAAGCTGATTTTGCAACATTCATAAAATATTTTCTTTATAAAATTGAAGGAATCTTTGACTTTAACTCTTGACACGACACTGAAATGTGTAGGTAAAATCTGAGTGAAATCGAAAACACGATTTCTAAAATGTGGCGTGAAAAAAAGGCATATAAGGTAAACCACCACAATCCAAATCTAATACCATTTAAAACATCTTAATGAAGACATTCTAACTATGACCAATTAGGATTAAACCTTTAAATTTTTCCGCAGATTATTTCGTCAATTGAGATTTAACCCGTGATGCCTATTATAATAACGAAGACCTTCATATAACGAACACAAGCTTTTTTATTGAGCAACCATTGAAATTTATTCCGGCAAAATTCACAAAACAATAGAACAGCAATTAATCTACCAACGACCGTTGCCGCTTATCTGATTGTTATTCCCTGTTACACACAATAAGTCAACTGATTTATTTTAGTATTGACACAGAAAACTGAACCTTATTCAGACGCCATTTTTTTTTTTTCTGTTTACCTACGGAACATTTTGAATTGTAATAAACTGCAATGGAATTACATGGATGAGCTTATAGTGATATTGAATGATTCCGCAGAAACATATTTATTTATATGTGCCTACCCATATTTAATGTATAATAATAATAATAGATTTTTTTCCAAGTCTGGCCATATTGTTGCAATGTCGCCGTTACCGGTAAATATCTTTTGGCGGTTTCTTTAAACAACGTATTCTCGGATATTGACAAAAGTGGACAGCAAAACCTGGCATCAGTGCACAAACACATGGCAAACCCAAGAATAAAGTTTAAAATCTACCAAAGGATCACTGACACCACAATATTTTATTTACATTTTCCATATTGTACACTTCTCACAGAAAAAATCGGGACACCAGCAATCTTGAATTTTAAAATTTCTTGGGTGTAAATGCAGCTTTCAGACTTATCAAAGCCATAAATCACTTTTTTGTGTGTATTATTGCCATCAAAGGTAGGACTAAAAATTTAAATAGAAATATAAATATATATAGAGAAAAAGGTTTATACATTAAATAAACACATTGGAATTTCGGTGGCGGTGTTTCCTTAGAAATACCGAATACGGAAATATTTATGCGAAAAAAATACATAACAAATAAAAGGCCTCTTGAATAGACGGCTGCATTTAGAAATATAGTATATGTATTTAACTCGTTTGATGTTATGTAGAGATAATTCTTTTTTTAAGAAAACATATGGCGATGGGATTTTAAAATTATATTACCTATTACTACGATATTGGTTTGATTTATGCTCGCGAGTATTGCTTTAGCAATAGACATATATGTCAATCAGCCTCCTGCTTTTTGAACAATGTGATTTCACATTGATTAATTACACTATTATTGATGTATTCATTATTGTTGTTGTTTAGTATTCTTAAATATTGTATTACTACAAAATATTTTTCTATTTTTAAAAAATTACCAAAAACAGTTTAAGATTATTCATAACATTTTTACAGCAATTAATTTCGCAAAGAAATTATTTATTTTATTAACCCTCGGTTTATTGTATTTTCAAGAAATATATCTTAACTATCGTGTAATCCAATGTCGTTCTATTTTATTGAAATATAGCTAATACTTTTAGCCTGCAACACAGCTTGAGACAGTAGCAACGAAAAAGTATTAAATGTATCAAATTCAAAGGCTTTCTTACAATGTTTGTTATATATTATAAATCCAATATGTCAAATAATTGTTAATAAACCTGTCCTTTTGTAAAGAGACCCAGTGTTGGCCATATCTCAAGAAAATAGATCAACGACGTCCGATTACACAGCGATAGCTAAAATATATTTCTGAAAATACATAAACGGAGGGTTCATAAAATAAATAATTTCTTTGCGAACTTAATTGCTTTATTTAAGAATTTTATAAATAATCTTAAACCTGGTTTTTTGTATTTTTTTTATAGATTGAAGGAAAAACTTTTTAGTAATACAATATTTAAGAATATTAAAACAACAATAGTAATTAATACATCATAATAGTGTAAGTCAATAAATCTGGTGAAAATCACATTGTCCAAAAACTGAGGAGGTTGACTGACATATTGTCTATTGCTAAACTAACTACTCCGCGAGCATGAATCGAAGTAAGTAACTAATATCAAAAGCAGCACTAATAAGTAACATAATATTAAATAATAAAATCACATCACCACATGTTTTCGTTAAAAAAGAATTATCTCTAATAACATCAAACAGTTAAATACATATATATTTCTAAATGAAGCCGTCTATTCAAGAGTTTCTTTTTGTTGTTATGTAATTTTTTTTCATTGGTATTCTAAAGGAAACGCCGTCACCGAAACTCCGATTTGTTTATTCTATACATAAACCTTTTCCTCTCTATATATTTATTTTTCTGTTTAAATTTCTAGTGATTTACCTTTGATCGCAGTAATATACATCAAATAAGTGATTTATGGCTGTGATAAGTGAATACGTCCTCCGAAAGTTGCATTTACAATCAAGAAATTTTAAAATTCTGAATTGCTGGTGTCCCGATTTTTCCTGTGAGAAGTGTACATAATTTGAAAATTAATGCATTTCAATACCTTATAATATCCAGTCGTTATTATTTTACAAGTTCGAAGCTTTCGCAAATGGTTCTAGAGACCGTTAGAAACTTTATCACGAAAGCTAAATAATTAGCAGTGGAAGAATAATTTGAATGAGAATTTTATGGAAATGCTCATTATGATTGTGAAGATGTTTGCCTAAATTGTCGATCTGAAACTGCAATATTTATCCATAAAGGATAACAATAATCGTGAGATGACATTAAGCCATTAAACCTGCGTTAATTAACTAACGCTAATTAATATAATTTGGTCGCATTAAAATGTGTGTAACACTGGTTTGATATTAGCATACGTAACTTTTACCTTATTTGGTGGCTTAATGTCGTCCTACAATAATTATTGCTAATCTATACAGATTATTGTAGTTTCAGATCGATAATTTAGCAAATATCTTCAAAATAACAATGACATTTCCATCCTAAAATTACAAATAACGAGTCCACTTTCGATTTATGGGTGTCCCCACATATCTCCAAAATTTTAGTAACACAACCCCATAATCATAAGATAACATAACGACATAAACCTGACTTTACCAATTATGCAAAACTGAAATCAAATACTAATATACAATGCAGCAATGTTCTGCTACAGGATGGTTCATATTTAAGTGATAGATTCTTAAAAAAAACTGTGCCAAAACTTATTAAATGTGCCTCCCCAAATAACGGAACATGAATTCTCCGCGATTTTTTTAGGAAGTAACTTCAACATTGAAACATGAAATTGCCTGTGAATTTGTAATCCATTAAGGTAATTTTGGTAGTTGTATACTGAAGTAACAGGAAATTATTGCGGAGAATATGAATTTGATTATTAGGGGCAATTGTTTTATACTTGTGGTTTTTTTAATTACTACGAGTACGCGCGAGTGTTTGTCATTGAGCATTAAACGGACATTTTCGTTATGTATAATTACCTTCACTATGTAAATGATGAATAAACATTTACCCTAAAAAAGTTCTTCATGCTTGACATCGACAGCAGCTCGCAATCACTTATAGGCTTCAAACTTGTAAAAGTAACATGACTATACAGATAGTATCCTATACTAGCCTATAAGTCCTAATAATACTGCGTAGGCTTTCACGGCCGCTGTAACTATAACAGCTTCTTGCGGGTTTCGCCGTGTGTCAAAACTTTCGCTCGACGTTTCGCTGTTCATACTGACAGCTTCTTCAGAATAACTGAACTGAACAATTTTGACACACGGCGAAACCCGCAAGAAGCTGTTAGTTAAAGTCCTAATAATGTCTTGGTAAAATTTGACGAACGAAATAAAAGTAAAGATTGAATCTTTTTATACTTGTAACAACGTAATATTATTTATTTTATTGCGTACTGCATTATTACTGTTAGTTCCATTCAACGGAGAGTAATTTCCTATATGTATAATCACAGAGCAAGCTTCATTTCACAATAACTTCACGTGAAATTTAATTAGTTAGTTATTGTTAGTGCGTTTATACATTGTCTAACAATACGGTAGTAGTCGAAGAAGTAAATACTTCCAGAAAAAAAATTAAATTACATATTTATTATAGAAGCAGTTTCAATATTCTGTTTTCATTGGCTGCTTGCCTAATATAATTTTACTAACAAATCGAATATAATCCTTCTAATCCTTCTCCTTAACTACTTACTCTCGGAATGGGGTTGTAAACAAAAATTCAGGGTTTCTTATATTTTTCACCCGTCTTTATAAGACTTCCTTATATGTCCTAGAAGACAGATGGAATACAAAATGCACACGATTTATTAATTGATTATTAATCACAACGTTATTATATGCAATATTTCCGATTTACTATGTTAAATCTAATGTATCTTTTAGAGTATATGGGAAGTTAATTTAAAATTGAAATTCAGATAATAAATTTGATGCTGAAATGATTATTTTTTTGTTTGGTATGCGCGAACTTCGATATTATCACATTTTAATTACCGTTAGGTGGCAAGAAGAAACATATTAAGAGCTTCCCTTAGTCATGGTAAAACCGCCAAAATCCCTAAAGCAAATTAATTTCTCGTAAAGCGAAATCCGTTCGCCGGATTAAAGCACCCGTGGCGCGTTTGATCTCGAAACCACGTAAGGGCGCCAGGAGGGAGAAGACCTTTTCCCGTCTGCGATCTTTGAAATTAACGAGTTTACTTTAATACCTAACGTGATAAGTGGAAAATAAGATTAATTAGAGCCGAGACACCCCGCTTGGTAGGACAGTAATTGGTGTTCATTAACATACTTCGCGGCACGCGCTTAGATAAACACGTTTTCAATCGTTTATCACAATTACACATATCATTGGCGAAAAGGAATGCTATAATTACTGGTAATAGAATTTACAACGGAACTATGTATGTAAATTTATTACAGAGGAAGCAATTGGAGGATCAATAGATTTTATTCTTGTTAGTTATATAATACATCAGGCTGCTCAAAGATATTGGCGCGCTGTTGCTAACTTTGTTAATATTGCAGTTACGATGTTGGTTAAATTATCAAAAATGTAGGGTTTTTCCGCTGAACTATAATTGTGTAATCTCGTTAATTATCTATTACATCTCTATCTATTACATTTAAACTATAAAACGATGTTGTGGAATTTAGAGATAAAACAAAATAAGCAACAATTAGAATTAATAAAGTCTTTTTTCAATGGCAATACACAGCAAGCTTCGCAAAACTGTCAAAATAATTTCGTTGTCTTACAACTAAGTAACCAAAGTTTGTTTAGATTCCAAACAAAGTTTTTGCTGCTATATCGAATCAATCATTTATATGAGTCGCAGCTCGTTTGTTTTTCATTTTAGTGTCTTACTATTATAACAATAATGCGTGCAAAAACTGGTTTTCTATCAATTGGTGACAAAATATACAGAGTGATCCATGAAAAAACACAGTTACCTATTATATCTCGTAAATGCGATTTTCAATTGTTTTCCTGATTAGACGATTATAATCAGCGTAAAATACCCTGTATCTTTGATAATTTAACCAACATCCTAATAGCTGCAATCCTACCGCCACGTTCATGTGATTTGCGTTGTGACTTCTCTTTATGGACTTACATAAAAAACAGCGTCTTTGAAACACCTGGATAATGTGGATAATTTAGCTGACTTGCAGAAAAGAATTTAACAGGAAATTAGTGAAATGAATGCTAATCCAACGGTGTTGGAAACTAATTTAGCAACATTTCCAAAATAGAAAAATGGAGAAATGAACAACCGGTATTTATCTTGAAAATTATACCGAAACAGAGTTCGGGATAAAAGTAGATTTCGAGTAATACCCGATTTTGGGTAAAGCTCGATTTCGAATAACACTCGATTTCGGGGAATACTCGATTTCAGATAATATCCGATTTCGAATAATATCCGATTTCGTGTGAAGTTCAATTTCGGGCAAAGCTCGATACTAAGATAACCCAGAACCGGATAGTGCATGCTGGACGGGTACCCAAGTCCTGAAGGAGGTGAGTTTCGACAGCCCTGTTATTTAGAAGAAAAGATCTAAAAAATTACATCTGAGTTACGCATGTACCATTCTGGTATTGTATATGTGGAATTTCTCTCAATAAATACAGTCGCGAGCAAATGTTATAGGCACCTTTGGCAAAACTAATGGGTTTCATGTTTCTTGCATTTTTTTTGTGACAGATATTTCAACGTTTATATAATCGTCTTTATGGTTACAATAGTCTTTATAGATACCTTTTGTAAATGTATTATTTTTTTTTATATATTTTCAAGTCTTCGCGGTGTCAGTTTCCCCCTCCCATCTAAAAAGTATTATAGCTGTACTAAAAACACTCTAATATGCAACAAATTAATAAGATCCTTTAAAATGCTACATATTTATAATGTATTACCTACAAGTTTTTATTTTCTCATTTTTTACAGTGATATTCGTCCAAAATTTAGGGTGCCTATAACATTTGCTCGGGACTGTAAAGTACTAATAAACATTTCCATTGGATTAGCTTTTCAAATATTTTTGCGGTTTGACGCCAATCCGGGTCATTGTCAGTTTTTCTTGAAAACGCTATCTACACTGCAAAGGATTACATATGCCATCAATGTAGTTTCCGTTTTTTAAGAAAAAATACGGCATCTATTTTTACACCAAGCTGCAGGTTTATGTACTTGGTGCTATAATTTGTACCTAACTCTTAACTCTGAGCTATTGCCTAGTTTACCGCAAAAATCACGATACACTATATCATTCAGTTTTATTTATTTCTGTGAATAGGGTCGTATCCTTTAATAAGTTCTACAAAAGACGATTTACTGTACTTCATTTTTGTGTTCTAAGATGACGAATGCCTGAAACAATTCAACATTTGGGTTTTATGTTTGTGAATAAAACCAATTCAAAAAATTATAAATTTTGGACCTTATGAAACACCTTAAAAATGTAGATGTTAGCACCTCTGATTACGAACATCTATAGTAAATCAAATATACTATAATCGTGAAATTTTAATTATAGCATAGGAAAGCAGAGAGTAGGAAAGAACGCGCCGCACAGTGGTCCCAAATCCCGAAAAGCTGGCCAAAATATGAAGCTATTATTTGATTCTGGCGAAACTCAGTATATGAGGAGTTTGCAAGTCGCTTATTACCAATATGAAAGGCATTTTTAGAAAAAACAAAATGGCGGATCCAAAATGGCGGACTACTTAGTGCAAAACTGCATGTATGTTCATGAAACTCGGTATATGAGGGTTTTTCAAGTCGCTGATTACCAATACAATGGTAATTTTGAAGAAACAAAATGGCGGATTCAAAATGTCGGACTTATTAATATAAAACTGCATTTATATTCACGAAACTCGGTATATGAGGGTTTTGCAAGTCGCTTATTACTAATATAAAGACTATTTTTGAATAAAACAAAAAAACAAAATGGCGGATCCAAAATGGCGGACTACTTACAAGAGAACCTCGCGAACTGTAAATCGCAGATTTTGATGAAACTTTGTCAGTTTGTAGACTCCATGGAGTGTTACTCAAGGACGCTTTTCATTGCTGCGGAACTTCAACTTCAGGGGGTGCAATTCACCCTTGCAATTTGGCCCAAATTTGTTTTTTTTTTCTGAATAACTTTTAAACGGTAAGAGATAAAAAAAAGTTTCAATGGCGGACTTGCACCGTTTAGTCAGCCCTTTCGATTGGTATAGATATTTATATACAGGGTGTTCCAATAAACGTGGAATGACGTATGTTGTGCTTATTTTATCGAATTTCAGAAATCGGTTATAATGGCCTTTTTTATGATCAAATAGTCTATAGAAAGGTAATTTAAAAAGTTATACAGGGTGTCCACAAAACTATAAATTTTAGCATATTTCCTTATTCTAAGGAGATACTCTGTATACTGTTATGTGACTGCATTGTATATCGAAAATCAGTGTAAACTTATACCAGGCGCTAAATGGTTATATGTGATAGTTTTCGAGTTATACGCGTTTGGATGTATGTAAGTTTATATTATCCCTATTCCTAAAGTTGAAGTTCCGCAGCAATGGAAAGCGTCATTGAGTAACACTCCATGGATTCTATAAACTGACAAAGTTTCATTAAAATCTGCGATTTACAGTTCGCGAGGTGCCTTTCTTAGTACAAAACTGCATGTATATCCATGAAACTCGGTATATGAGGGTTTTTCAAGTCGCTGATTACCAATATGATGGCAATTTTTGGAAAAACAAAATGGCGGGTTCAAAATGTCGGACTTACTTAATATAAAATTGCATTTATATTCACGAAACAGTCAAAAATGGAAGATAATCTACCACAAATATTACCAATTATTTCTATATTCATAAGTATACATTTATTATGTGCCCATTTTTTCCAAAACTGTCTCATGCATTTACCACATACGTATGCCGTGTAGCGCAAGGACCGCAACAAGATATGACTACAAAATATGGCCGTCTATTCCCGTATACTGTTTTTGATGTATCATTCGTTGTAGCGGTAGATATTTTTAAATTTTTCCTTCAAACAACATATTTCACTTGATTTTTCTGGCATCATTACACACAATCTAGTATAAAAACCTTAGAGACACCTATGGGCAGCCAACTACTTGATATGTTTTAGAGAAACATTCAATTAACAGCTTACAATTTGTTTCGAGGCAAGATCCATCAAGACTTTTTACTTTTTGCTTTTTTTCTGACGACTTCTCGAAAGTCAATCTTGTAAATTACGTCAATAAGATTGACAACTGATTTATTAGCATGTTGTGAACATTAATTTTGATCAACAGATTATTGTTGTATTCATCTTCAAGAAAAGAATCCATTTTATAGAATTGAAAAATGTTAACCTATAAACTTTTTAGCGTGTTTAGAAAAACGTACTTACACTTGTGCTTCGTGATTTCAGCAGTGATGCGCTCGACCGTTACAAAGGAAGTAAATTTTACAAATAGGTGTGAATACATGGCTTGCTCTAATGTTGGTAATACATCCTATATGTAGCTCTACACCTATTCCGATAGTTAAAAGTTTCTACATAGGAACTTTTTTTTTTCGACTTTTGGCCAGCTTTTCGGGATTTGGGACCACTGTGCGCCGTTTTAAAATAGAAACAGATATATAGCCGCATCTCCCACCACATGCCTAACGCCCCATATCGTTTCAACATTGGCATCGGTGCGTATTGCAAGTCGTTTTTACGGAAAGTTTAAAGACCCTATACTAAAATATTAAAATTTGTCGACTATACAGTACATAGCTAGAATTTTGTGAACCTATTGAGAGCCAGCAGTTCCAATCCACAACTCCGGTCCTCGGCCCATCTTCCATCTTCAATCCACCATTCCCTCTCCTTCAACAATAAATTTTGAGACTGTATATTGATACATATTTTCCATCCAAATTCCCCTTCATATAAAGGACTCTAGTCTAGTTTCTAGTTACATCCATCGTTATGGCAACGCTGTTAGGTAATACTTACACTTACACAACTTGAAATAAACTTCTATCTTGATATGAACCTAGTTTAACCGTAGTTATAGATGCATTATGCACATCTTTATAAGTATATAGGTGGTCTTTCATGAATTATTCGCATCCGATCTTAACTAATACATCATCCCTGACGTACCTCATCGAACTTCTATATAGTAATTCGATACTACCCGATGTTACAAATTAATGGTTAGAACGTATAGCGGGTAAACTTCAAACGTAAATTATTGCACCGCCTCCTGGTTATTGGAGGAACACAGCGTATATACAAACGGTACGCGGCTTCCTGTAGGGTGAATGATAAAGGATAAAGCAACGCTCGGTCTGTAACACGTATACGTGAATCTAGCACGGTATGTCGGAAGAAACATGTTGTGGTTTCAATTTTATGAAGATGCAAGTATAAAACAGTAAAGGTTGTGTGTTACTTATGTAGGATGCATTTACGATATTGTGCTTGCATCAGTAGAATAAGTAGCAGCTGTGTTTCTATGGTGTACTTATGAAATCAAAAATTTACTGTATAGTAATATTTTCTGCACTCTCATCACTGTTTCGCTGGCATATAATCTTAGCATATTCAGTTTAGAAGTTCAATATTTGCTTTCATGAGATTATTTTGGGTACACTAATTTAGAATGTATGTTATACCTACATAAATACATTCTAAATTAGTGTACTCAAAATATGCTAATTATCGCCAAAGCTAGTTTCATATTATTGTTCGAACAATGTCTACAAACGAATTATTTTAAATCGCTTACGCGTTCTAAAAGTTTATTTGCTTTTAATTAGGAGAACTTTTGCAAAAGTTGGCGAACAAGCATGACTTAAAATAAATTGAGAAACTAAAATTATCACTCAAGAAATATATTTTCTTGAAACACAAACAAAATCACTTTACTAAACTATGTTATTCGAATAAACATAGACTTTCCTAGAAGGGAATATGTGTAGCCCACCTCAACTGTGTGTTGTCTATTGCATCCAATTGTTAAATACTGAACTATTGATATAAATCAAAGAATTTGTCAAATTAAACCATTCAAGCATATATTTAAAATAACTTTTTTTTAATGTTTCAAGCAATAATTTGACCATTTTTAAAGTTCAGACCATCAATGTCTGTATTGGTTGTTCCCCATAACTTCTATACAATATGCGAGTACTTTAAAAGTACTCTATCAGTTTAGTATATTTAGAAGGTAGCACGCGTATCTACTTATACACAATTATATTTGCTGACTCTTTTGTGACCGAAACGTCAAGAAGAAAACTACATATGCATATAACATGTCACAATGGTGTAATAATAACGGCTTAAAGATATTGAAACAAAACTAGTTCAATACAGGTTTTAGGCACGTATCCTATCAATCTTTGTTTGTACGATTGAATTCAAAAACTATTCCTGTTACCTCAAATTTAACATTTTCAAGATGCACAATTGACGGTGTTTCTTCATTGCAGTATCATATTTCCGTACTGTGTGTGTTGTTTTAATTATTTTTTTTTAGTTCAAGCTGCGATTTTATCTTGGGCCCTTTATTATTCATGAAATATTTTCAACATATTTTCTAATATTGCGTCAAATTATCGTCTTTATGCTGACATGCAATTGTGTGTGTCTTTTTTTCTTGCAGATGTATATTCTGCTACTCAACAACTTAATAATGATATTACTAACTTAATTGATTTATGTACAGAACATTGCCTAAACATTAATCCCCAGCAATGCACACTAAAGCTCTTTGACAAAGAAAATGTAATATACAATCAAGCTTTATTAAGGTCTTCAAGTAACACTGGAAGTTCGTTCTGCAAGATGTTTCGATATTTTTCACCATTTAAGTTTCCATCGATGAAAATATGGACCAATAAGCTAATGCCAATCATTCCACACCAAACATTTACGTTCCAAGGATGATTTGATGTTCAACTTGGCGCAACTAATGGACTTCGAAACTCCCGATTTACGTCCCCGTGATTTTGTGAAATGTCGCCCTCGTCAGAAAATAATATTCGAGCAAAAAAAATTCTGGGATTATCTTGTATCCGTTGAAGCCTGCACATTGACAAAATCGCACTCGATTTAGAAATCGATCGCCATGAATGTCTTGAATGAATGGAAACCTAATTGGATGATATTTTTACGCTTCAATATTGGGCAGATAGTGGACGAGAAAGAATGTGAGATGTGGGATCGAGTTCGGCACCATTCAGTGAGTCCCTACATTATAACAAATCTTACTAAGATCTTTTTTGATTTGATGCAGTGTTTTAGAGATATTCCGTTGTCTCAAGATAAAAAACTCACACAGTATATGTCACTGCAAGAGCCCGTATATTGGTTAAATTTGGGTTTTACCAGCAAGTCTTAGCATTTACCATAGTTGGTAAATGTAAGAATTTATAAAAAAAAAGGTGTGATTTTTTCGGGCTCTTATCATTAGAATTTACTACATGCTAGGTTTTACCAGTGACGGCTGGTTAATGTTGGTTTTGGGAATCAAACAATGAGTACTTTTTAATCATTTATTTCAATTAATTATCCGTCAAAACCTTGCATATTTGTATGTATTTTTATTTATTAATATATAGTAACTCGTCATTTTAAAAATCTTTAAAATACTAAAAAAATAACACAAATAACATTATTTTCTTACAAATACAATACTTTGGTTAATCTAAGTGAATCAGTATTTTTCCTATTATTTAGATGAAAAATCTTAGAATTTACAGTACTTCGGGCTTTTAGAGTAACATATGCATTATTATGTATTATATACAAAATACTATTGAAAAAGTCGGAAAAAATTATTTCAATCAAATAAAATAGAAAGTCTTATTTTTGCTATACAAATATTCTAAATATTTCGGCAATTTCCTCTCTCTTCGGTATTTACTGCGATTTTCTCCCAAGACACTTAAAACAATCCGGCTTTCTGAAAATGGCACACTCTTAAGAGCTACCAATGAAAATACTTTAATTTCCTTAATCGACTTTGCCATTACGGCTGCTGAAAGAGAAAAAGAACGATGCTTGTACGTGAGTGAATTATTAAATGTTTTTCCGAAAACAATTTCAACCTAAAACATCAAAATTGCCATCACATAATTGTCTTGAATATCCAATTCATTCATGTAAGCGCACCTACATTGAGCTAGCAAATATTACGTCCAATATCGATGATCATTCGAGTGATAGATTATCTTAACGCACCATCCCAATTGTGTGCATTTGTCGCTTCAAATTAATGGGAACACGCCTATTGTGGCTCAACGCGTGTAATGGATTTACAATGAGGAAAATATCTACGCTTACGCGTTATTAAACTATGTCACGAGCCCGGTTTGTGGTATATACTTAAGGGTAAACGGATACTTGGAGGTTTTCGTGACACAATCGATTCGCGCGCGAGAACCTCAAATAGTCGGGGATATTTGTCATCTGCTGGTAAATTAGGTTAAAACTTATTATGTGTACAAACATACTAAGAAAGGTTGAAATCCATACAGCGGAAATTATTGTATTAATATTGGTAGGATACTTTAGTATAGAAGAAGCATTAAGGGAGGTTGTAAAAGTGTCGTTACGGTATCAAATGTCGCTATAATATGTTAATGTCGGCACATTTTCCAGGTTTATTATGGCGATTTCCTTTACTTTTCTTTCTTTAAAGGTTTTGTCGGAATTCCTAAGATTATTACTAAATTTATGAGTGTGTAAATGTTTGCATTTCGTAATTCATCAACTGTTTAATTCCTTAATTTTCTTTACAACTTCAACCTCTTTCATTACGCATCTTTTAAAAAATTTAAAATGTAGAGTTTTTGATGATTGTTTTTAAGACAAACATTGTGTAATTCACACTAAGGTAAAACTGTACGTTAATGAACAATAAAACTGTAGCCATTAGAAACCCAAAAATTTAATGAAATTTCAAATCATAAAACTGACACTGACGTTGTTAATTTACAATAAATGTTCGAAATTCTTAAGGAGTTTTCTAATCTTCTATGAAGACTTAAATGAACCTTTTGTAACATTTTGGGACTTACCGTTTCGGCGGCAACAATAATTTGCTGTCTTAACTCTTCTACATTCTCGGGGTTAGTATGTAGACGATGTTTTTTAAGTTGCCCCATAAACAGAAATCTAGAGGAGTTAGAACTGGAGATCGTGGAGGCCAATTAATAAGACCTCCACGACCAATCCATCTTTGGGGAAAATTGTTATTCGACCACGTTCTCACTTGCATAGCGTAATAAACAGGCGCTCCGTCTAACTGCAGCCATAAATTTAGTAGTCGTGCTAGTGGCAGATTATCTAGCAGATTTTGCAATTCGTCTTGCAGGAAATTAAGAAAATTAAAGCCATTGATACGATGTGGTAAGAATATACGACCTAATAAATGTCCAAAGATTATGCCGGCCCAAACATTAACAGAAAAGCGATCCTGAAATCCTCATCGACGCACTACGTTTGGATTTTCTACAATCCAGTCATCAGTCCACAATACCTGATTGCCAAAAATATCATTTTCCTCCATCCTTTCCATTATAATTTCTATAAATCCTACCACTAGATTGTTAATTATCATTAACTGGAAAATTATAGCAGATAATATAGCATTCTTAAGAAGAGTTGTCACAAATCCATTGCAGACCCCAAAAATCAATAAAAAAGTGTGTAAAAATGGTTCGATAGCTCTTCCAGTGGCTTTTTTTTATATTTACATATTTATATAAACAATAACTACCCCTCAAAATGAGCCATTTATCATAAAATTTTCAGAATTTTAAAATCTTCATTCGTTCCCTAGATATAGATTTGCTCCATTACTATAGGTACGCTCACTATGTAGAAAATGGATTGAAAATAAGCGACAATACTGTTTTCATTATAGTCAGGAATTCAGAATTTGCTATATTATTTTTTTCTGGTTTTACAAATAGTTTATTCGGTAACCAGCATTATTCATTTTATATTTTGATTTCGGTCTTTTCAATTCACGACACAATTGGTCTCCTTATCACGCCAGCTATATTTGAGAGCGTTCTCGAGAGCCATCTTATCTGACGTCTAAGTACTGAGGTATAAGAGACCGCTTCCTTTGTTAGGACGTGCGTTTTGAATGCCTCCGCAAAGCGGAAGTTTTAAATAAGTGCAGAAATCGTGTAAATGGATCAAGGAGTTATGTATAGGAATATCTAAAAATATAACGATACAGACATGGTATTCTATTATTCGTATAGAATATGTAAGAAATGCGTTTCTATAAAATGGAAAATTATTATGCACGCACATTGTATCACACCACAAAAACATGGCTCAAGGTCGCTACGTTCTACACAAAACTTCTTAAAAACTCCTGATATTACTGAAGTGTTAACATTGAAATACATATTTCATATTCATTAGTAAAAAAGCCCATCTTGCGATCAATTTTCTTTAATAAGTTTTGTGGGATAAAATAAATCTTTGCATTGGCGTGTACCCATCGAATATTCTATCGCATAATAAAGGGTAAAATAGCCGTGAAATAAAACAATTAAATACTGTTTATCATATACCTATTATTGATATTTGACAAAATGTATATTTCAACGAAATATAAATAAATATTAAATATTTATTGAACATATTTTGTGTTACGTAGATACAGTGGAATAACCAAAGTAAAACATGGGAAATTACGCCGCTTTTATGAAAATTACAACATTGCTTTAGTCATAAACTAGCAATAGGAGAATACCCCCTTTTGTTGCGAGAAATACAGTAAAACATGAATAAAATATCAAGCACGTTCTGTTAGTTTCGCGTTATAATTTATAAATTTAAAATATTACACACATAGGTATATCTAATCTAAGCTTAAACTTACTGCGCCGACAACTATTTATTAACCAGGAAATCATGATTATATTCTTGTGAAGCCGTTGCACATACCTGAAACAAGAACAATAGGTTTAAAATTTTGTATTCATAAAATATACATAGTAAATATATAATACTTAAACATAAGAGGAAAATAGAGAAAAGAACCTAGATTCTACTGGAAGAATTCTAACGTGTGTTTGAGCGCAGTACCATGCTTTATGACAATATTAGTCTGTCTGAGGAACAGATTTCATTTATTTTTGGTATCGTGAGCCGCACCACACAGCAAACCCATATTTCTGGTTATTATTGAGGAATATACAACCATTAGTTTTTATAACGACAGAGTAAGTAACTCAATAGAAGGTAATTAAGTAAATAATGATATTAACAAATTAATGTATTTCTGATATTTAACTGTAATAATTAGGAGTAATTTTTCTTTTTTCCCAAGAAATATTACTCCTAATTATTACAGTTAAATAGCAGAATTACATTAATTTGTTATATTCAATGTAAAAAGCTTGCAATCTTTGCAAATAAAGACATTGTTTGTTCTTAACCAATATATCTGGGCTTGGTAATGGCGATTCTCAAATTATTATCGAAAGGAGCACCAGTGATTCTCATTGTCGCTTTGGATTTGACGTTTTTCATTCGAAAAACCATTGCTCATATTGATTTTTTAATGCAGATATATTTTGAATAAACATCAAGCACTTCCCCTCTCCCCTCTATCCATTACTAAATTTGTCATTTAAAGTAATATTGGACGGTTGCTCTATCGAATCTATTTTGATTTCATCGGAGACTTCTTCGATGGAAAGTATTGGAAAGAGCAACTGCCCACTAACTAACGGATGAATGGCGAGCGCGCGGAAACGGGTGCGATTATAAAGAGATTGAGGTAGCCGCGAAATGAATTAGATATTAGAGATAATGAAACGGTAGAGTGGTGGGAATATTTTAATAAAGTTGCCAAGGAATTAACGCTATTAGATCGTGATTAGAGTAACGAATATATATTTACTAGATTTATTAGATAAATAGATATAAGTTAAGGCGAATCTGGACGACCTTTTAATAAGATTCTCTTCTAGTAGATGGCGCGGATTTTTTTTTTCCGCTGTTTTTAGACCTACTAATCAAAATATTTTAAATTTGATAAAGAGATTGTGTTAAAAACAGTATTCAAAATTGCGCCAACGTTTTATGTTTTTAAATTTTCTTTTTTTAAATTTTTTGTTTGATTCTATTTGGCTACCAAAAACGAAAAATAAAAAAGTGGTCAAGGGCGACGGTGCAGCGGTCCTTACTAATACTAAAACATTTTTTTCTATTACATTCTGATAGCAAATAGCGTCCGAAAGAGGAAAATGCGTTTTCTCTTTGATCTCGTCCGCCGGGACAACCGTAACTAGGACGGTAGCACACTCGTCGAATTGAGTGCGCTACAGAAATCATACTGGTTCAAGTAATCAGATCTTTTCAAAACATTAGTTAGTCTGTCATATGAACTTGAATGCATAGGGTAACACTATTTTATATGGTTTTTTAGAAAAATTAAAATGCAAATTAATAAGGTACTATCAGTAATTTTATTTGATTTACTAGACTACAAAGAAAGCTATCAATTCAGAAATACATAATTATAGCACTGATAATATACCCGTACTATGAATTAGTAGAATCAGTGACTTATTTTGTAAATTGAGTAACTGCTGTTTTTCGAAATCTGAATTATATCGAGGTATGCACAAATGTGAAGAGCATTTGTAGAACACGTGACTGCAGGAATAAACCTCAAATCGAAAAGAAAGATACCTCTTGTCTTTTTGAATAGTATGAATTGTTTGCTTTCTATATTACATGTGCCCAAAATTAATTGCTAAGATTGTCTAGAGTAGGTATTCGATACGTTTCATTGAGTGTTATTCTATACCTGTATCTATGATTTTACAATACAACTTCCTATGCAGTAACTTGTGATAAATAGAGTTGGGCAAATCTTCCGGCGCGGCAGGTACGTATTCAGAACGTAGGCTCAAACTCATGTACTCCAATAAAGCAGATGAATCGTATAGTTGCACGTCAGTAACAACAGTGCCTGTTTTTCTTATAAAATGTATTTTTTTTAATTTTATCTAAATATCTAGTAATATAAAATGCGAATGCATCGCAAGGTGGCCCGTTTGTTCGCCCGCTTTCTCCGATCTTGTCCCCAAGGAAAATTTGCACAACCCTATTAATATGACTTATGTTTTGTAAATACATACTAAATTACAATAATACGATTGATCTGCTTTATTTATATTACATTATTTGAGGCCCGCGTCGCAATACGTATCTGCTCCGCCGGACAGTTGCCCAACTCTAGTGATAAATAAGTCAGGGTGCCACACACTGTCACAAACATACATTCCTCACTCAACACACACACAGACATCGCACACCTGTGGTCAAGTACCTCTAAAGTTCTTTTTTTTCTCTGGAACTGAGTTAGCACTGCAGTTATTGTATGAAGAATATTTACTTTCTTACAATTAGCAAACCGCATTATCTAAAAATGGATAAAAGATACTCGTCAAAAGGCGAAAGCATCTTTGCATCAGCGCGAAAAGAAAAAAGGCTTCTTCTAAGATTTAATGTTCTATTGTACAAAATGTAAGTACCATATCACATTTTATTACTTTGTCATTGTGTATTTCAGTGCGCCAAAATCCAAAAATTATTCTAGGGCGGTCAATATAAATGACCATGATACAAGGTATGTAATTTAAGCAGATATAAAAGAAATTGTAATTTATAGGTACATTTGACCCAGTCAAAAAAATTGCTGTGTGCATTTTTTTATTTGCATTTTATTGATGTTCTGTTTCGTAATACCATTGGCATCAAGGAAATTATTGAAGTAGTTTAGTATTTATAATTATGACTCGTTAATAAAAAGTAGATACATTATCTATTATTACCGTTTACACATTTTAAGAATTCCCAATTTATTTAAAACATAGGTAGGAAGTAGGTTGGGTTGTGTAAAATACACAAAAAGACAGTACTGAAAGTAGAATTGAATATCCTTATATTTATACCTTGCGTGATGCCATAGCAGACCATCTGTACGTAAATACGTCCTCAAAACAAACATCGGTCTGTGCGTTAGGTTACGATAGCAGCCGCCGGCCTACCGGCATTTGATGGAACAAAGAAAAATGAATATTTCTGTTCCGGGCGTTATTATTAGTCCAAATTCAAACATTAAAAAAGTTTTGTCATTAAGAAATTGGTCTTCACATGTGCCGTTAAGCCGATTTTTGAAATTGTTTTTAATAATAAACTTACAAGATTTAAAAATTTAAATACATAGAAAATAAAAAAATTAAAACGTTGGCGCAATTTCAAACATTATTTTAAGACAAATACAGTTTAAAATCTCAAAATCGGTCGTACCGTTTTCCCAAAAAGCGCGAAATACTTTTCCGATATATTTATCTCTGTCGCACACTTGGATGTCCAGATTCGCCTTAAGGGCTGCGTTCAAATTACTGGTGGGTAAATTTTTTAGTTCCTCAATTTCTATAAAAATAAAATTATTTAACTATGTTTTCAGCTATGAAATGAGTTACTGTTTAATAGCAGTTGACACTAATTAAGGGCGTACGGCAAAGCAATATGGCGTTCACAGCACGATTGATTCGGTAGCTTTTTGCAAAATTGGGATAATAAACTTTGCTTATTGGATTTTGAAGTATACATGTATACGTTCAATTTGACTATCTCGAATTTTTTAATTTGCTCCTATATTTGACATAATTTATATTTTTCTCTTTGCACTCAAAATTAAAAAAGGAATTATGACAAATGCAGCGGCAAATTAAGAAATTTGAGATAGTCATACTTCAAGGTGCGATCAGTAAAAATAAAGTTTACTGTCTCAATTTTGCCTAAAGCTGAATAAGTCCCATAAGTGTCAATTTATGTCATAAAGAAAATTTTCCAGTATATACATATGTCTATACCAAAAACATAAATTGAAAAAGACATCAAATTTTCAAATTTATTCTATAAGCAAATACAAAAACAAATGTCTTTTCATTCTTCTTTATTAAAAATCTATAAAGGCTACATGTTTCGGCAGGTGTTCTTTGTGCTCTCATAACGTCAAATGGAAAAAGCAAATTAAAATATTTTTATTAATTAAAAATAAAATTAAACTACACAGAGATTTTAATTTGTTTTTCCGTTTGACGTTGTAAGCCTGAAGATGGCCAATTTCGGCCGAAACATAGATTTTATAGATTTTTAATAAATAAGAATATTATGAACAACATTTCATACATTCAAGTAGAAAACATCCAATATTTATTCGGTAAGATACACCGATTACGCCATTGGAAAACTTAGTTTTTTTAATTGAATTATAAATTTTGGAAATAAGAGTTTAAAAAAATCGATCATCTTCTGACCGAATCTATTTAATCACCAGAAGTTAGATTTTAACAGATCTCATCTCTGTATAATAAAATAAAAGGCGACAGGTGTGTCCTTTTCTACTCTCTGTCGCACACCATAGGCGTCGCCCTATCTAGAGCGTGTAAATCGGGTGTGAAAAAGTCGGGCGGACTAACCGCGCACGGAGAAACGGATTAAAAGGGAAATAATAGATGGGTGAAGGGGTAGCGGGGATGGCACGATAATAGGCGTATCGTTATTAATAATTAAAAGTAGGAAAAGAGGAGAAAATTCGCACAAAAATTAGATCGTAGTAGGCGGTGAGAAGCGAACGCCGCTGCAGACCGAGAAATGTCATCGAAGCGGATTTCGATGGATTTGGAACGTCAAAGTTGGGCTATTTCGTACGATCGCTGCTACGCTATGGTTGCACTTGAAAGTGGGCTCGATGTCGACAACAGTTCTTACATGTTTCCTCTTACGGTTCGAACCCTAAAATAAGGTCGAAACGCGATATTTTTCTCAAAATGAGTCGATTTATAGTGGTGTGTTTTTCACTACAAGATCATAACGACGGTACAAATAATCGTCACATAGGAGCATAGATGGCGCCACATATATCATTATTATTATTATATTAAATCGATTTCGACGTAGGGTCGTTTGTTAATGCGAAAGGTAAGTTTAGAAAATCCGGACGGGGTTACGGAACATATTTTAAAAGCGTTAAGGTGTTTTCACGATTCAATTTTCTAGAAAAACCACGAAAACACTTCGTTACGATTGTAGAAATAAACACTAGCGCTACTAGATGGCGACAAGATAGATAAAATAAATTTCAACTTAAAACGGGCTTTTTCAAAGCCAAGCTGCATTTGAATTACATTAATTGGTAGTTGTGAATAATTTGTATTTTAATATTTATTATATTCGGAAACATTTTAAAATATAAACTGTTAGAATGTTACGTTATTTTTTTACTGTTTGTATTATGCGCATGCCCAAACGGCACGTTGTATTATGTTTCTCAGTCGTCAGACACAGTCCACTAATACACGTCATTACGAACACATCGTTTTATTTTGAGTGCTATTAAAACATCAGTTTCAATCATTTTCTTTCAATAAAACACACAACATTTTGGTCCAAACGAGTCGGATTCGCACGTTGGTACATCAGAACCATCAGTACGAAGATCGAAAGCATTAAGAACATCGAAAAACATCCACACGCCACACGGGTAGAACGAATACCGCACATCGCCATCTTCCACAAAAAACACGTGGTGACTTCCATTAACGTTACATGTAAGTCCTTTTTTCCTTTCGCTATTTCGATTATTACAGTGCAAAAACAACATTCAGAATTGATATATACACGTTTAAAAACGTACAATGTCGATAGAAACATTAATAAAAAAGCGTGGTGCTATGAAAGCGCAAATAACATTGTTTGAAAAGTATTTGACGGATTTTTCTAATAAAATTACGCAAACAGACAAAATTCCCGTAGTAACAGAACTGAAAATACGTCTTTCTCGATTTGAAAATTTATTACAACAATTTGACGAAATACAGCGCGAATTCGAAGTATTGCACAGCGATAGCGAATTACAAGTTACAGAGCGCGAACAATTTGAGAATAATTTTTATAAATTACTGACCAACGCTAAAATTAAAGTAAATTCGTATGAAGAAACCGTTGACGCAGGTGCTAACAATGCTGAATCTATTCATGTATCAGAAGTTAGTGTATTAAATAACATAAATTGCCACAAATTATTTTGCCTAATTTTAATGGAAATTATGAGAATTGGTTAGAGTTTTGCGATACTTTCGAATCTTTAATACATAACAGCGACAGTATTAATGATATCCAAAAATTTCATTATTTGCGAGCGTCAGTATATATAATAATATATAAAAATCGTCAAATTGGAATTGTAGTTATTATTATGAGAGTGGATCATTTTATTTAAACGCAGAATATTTATATAATTAGCCCTAAGTAAAGATAATCTCATATTCGGTGTCTACTATCACTACATCCCTATCGACATAGGGAAAATAAGCCATTGGGAAACGCAAGGAAAGACACATATCTCCTTTAATCTACCAGCGATTGCGCGTGTGCAGATTCTAAGAATTTTAATACTACATTATTTGGCGGAAACCAAGTAAAATTCTGCGAATGTTTAATCTCTGACCGAAAGGCTTGCGCGGTACGTTTGGCGCATAACAACAAGGGGATTAGTTGTCGCTACGACTGTCATGATACAAATATACTTTCCTTTTGTAGTTTATAAAAAACTTCAAGTGTATTCGTATATAATTATTTGAAGAAATAAATTTACTGAAGCCATTACTTTGATTGCAAAAAGTATTTAAGGTTTAGTTTTATAAAAAAAAATTTAATGTAGATCTATAAAATAATTTATCAAACATAAATGCCCACTGGCAATTTATATTAGCAAACTGTTAAAAAACATACACTTTCAAAATTGTTACCTACCTTTAAATAGTTATTCTTTCTTAATGTTTTATTTTCATTGCTTTTTATGACGGCACAAATCGAATTACAGTTTTTAGAATTTTTGTGTAAAATATATAGATCAGATTTTTGACTTCAAAACTTCCTTAATAATAATATTGAAAATACGAACAAGAAAACATTTATTAAGTATATGTGAAATTGTTTTGGTAAAACTATTATTACAAAAAGTATTTGGTTTAATTATTTTGTTCTTCTAGGGATTTTTCATAGAAAGTTTGTCCCTTCAATTGAAAGAAATAAATCAGTAAACCGTTTGTTTTTCAATATTCTTACTTTGCGGGTATTGATATTATTTGTAAAGGTAAAAAGATATATCAAGTGGATATTTATTTATTAACGTAACAAGTTATATACACCCTATTATAACTGAAATAAAATCAATTTAAATTAAATCCACCTACAAAAATAAATTATTGTTTACAAAAATACTTATAATGACGATAACAAAAATACCAGAAAAAAAAATACGAACACTTGATTGAAATAATGTGAAAAATAATCGCTACACAACTTGCAGACTTACTCCAAAAAAAAAAAGGAAAGGAAAACCAATTTTTTATGTCTATATTTAAAACACAACCTTACATTCTCTAGAATGACTGAATGCTTAAAAATGATTGGCTAATATGAATACAAAAACATCTATTTTTAGAACTAGAAATTTTTACTGTTTGTATTATGCGCATGCCCAAACGGCACGTTGTATTATGTTTCTCAGTCGTCAGACACAGTCCACTAATACACGTCATTACGAACACATCGTTTTATTTTGAGTGCTATTAAAACATCAGTTTCAATCATTTTCTTTCAATAAAACACACAACATTTTGGTCCAAACGAGTCGGATTCGCACGTTGGTACATCAGAACCATCAGTACGAAGATCGAAAGCATTAAGAACATCGAAAAACATCCACACGCCACACGGGTAGAACGAATACCGCACATCGCCATCTTCCACAAAAAACACGTGGTGACTTCCATTAACGTTACATGTAAGTCCTTTTTTCCTTTCGCTATTTCGATTATTACAGTGCAAAAACAACATTCAGAATTGATATATACACGTTTAAAAACGTACAATGTCGATAGAAACATTAATAAAAAAGCGTGGTGCTATGAAAGCGCAAATAACATTGTTTGAAAAGTATTTGACGGATTTTTCTAATAAAATTACGCAAACAGACAAAATTCCCGTAGTAACAGAACTGAAAATACGTCTTTCTCGATTTGAAAATTTATTACAACAATTTGACGAAATACAGCGCGAATTCGAAGTATTGCACAGCGATAGCGAATTACAAGTTACAGAGCGCGAACAATTTGAGAATAATTTTTATAAATTACTGACCAACGCTAAAATTAAAGTAAATTCGTATGAAGAAACCGTTGACGCAGGTGCTAACAATGCTGAATCTATTCATGTATCAGAAGTTAGTGTATTAAATAACATAAAATTGCCACAAATTATTTTGCCTAATTTTAATGGAAATTATGAGAATTGGTTAGAGTTTTGCGATACTTTCGAATCTTTAATACATAACAGCGACAGTATTAATGATATCCAAAAATTTCATTATTTGCGAGCGTCAGTATAATAATAATAAATATAAAAATCGTCAAATTGGAATTGTAGTTATTATTATGAGAGTGGATCATTTTATTTAAACGCAGAATATTTATATAATTAGCCCTAAGTAAAGATAATCTCATATCGGTGTCACTATCACTACATCCCTATCGACATAGGGAAAATAAGCCATTGGGAAACGCAAGGAAAGACACATATCTCCTTTAATCTACCAGCGATTGCGCGTGTGCAGATTCTAAGAATTTTAATACTACATTATTTGGCGGAAACCAAGTAAAATTCTGCGAATGTTTAATCTCTGACCGAAAGGCTTGCGCGGTACGTTTGGCGCATAACAACAAGGGGATTAGTTGTCGCTACGACTGTCATGATACAAATATACTTTCCTTTTGTAGTTTATAAAAAACTTCAAGTGTATTCGTATATAATTATTTGAAGAAATAAATTTACTGAAGCCATTACTTTGATTGCAAAAAGTATTTAAGGTTTAGTTTTATAAAAAAAATTTAATGTAGATCTATAAAATAATTTATCAAACATAAATGCCCACTGGCAATTTATATTAGCAAACTGTTAAAAAACATACACTTTCAAAATTGTTACCTACCTTTAAATAGTTATTCTTTCTTAATGTTTTATTTTCATTGCTTTTTATGACGGCCACAATCGAATTACAGTTTTTGAGATTTTTGTGTAAAATATATAGATCAGATTTTTGACTTCAAAACTTCCTTAATAATAATATTGAAAATACGAACAAGAAAACATTTATTAAGTATATGTGAAATTGTTTTGGTAAAACTATTATTACAAAAAGTATTTGGTTTAATTATTTTGTTCTTCTAGGGATTTTTCATAGAAAGTTTGTCCTTCAATTGAAAGAAATAAATCAGTAAACCGTTTGTTTTTTCAATATTCTTACTTTGCGGGTATTGATATTATTTGTAAAGGTAAAAAGATATATCAAGTGGATATTTATTTATTAACGTAACAAGTTATATACACCCTATTATAACTGAAATAAAATCAATTTAAATTAAATCCACCTACAAAAATAAATTATTGTTTACAAAAATACTTATAATGACGATAACAAAAATACCAGAAAAAAAAATACGAACACTTGATTGAAATAATGTGAAAAATAATCGCTACACAACTTGCAGACTTACTCCAAAAAAAAAAAGGAAGGAAAACCAATTTTTTATGTCTATATTTAAAACACAACCTTACATTCTCTAGAATGACTGAATGCTTAAAAATGATTGGCTAATATGAATACAAAAACATCTATTTTTAGAACTAGAAATAAAAGTCAGAGTGGGCAAATCCTCTTTTTGGCGGTTGCCGACAAAGGCGTCGGAACACGATGCCGCCGCTAATCCTTTCCGACAAAGCGTCGTTCCACGAACGCTCCCGCTAAACCTTCTCAAGTGTTGCAGACACAATCCGAAAAATATTCTCAAGTTTAAAAATATTAAATGATATAAAATTATTTTTTAAAACAAATAAAATTGCACGTGAACGAGGAATGAAAAATCCGAATTATCATTTAAAATCCTTTGGCAGAATCTACAAAGGTTTCATTGTGGGATATAAATCGCTCCGTTGCGGATTACGATGGAATTGCATTGATTGTTAGAATACGAGTCTGAATTCGTTTTAAGAACCTGGGTTATAATTATTTGAGGTAATTGTACATATTTGGCCACTGACCAATCTGACATCTAAGAAACGTCTAATATAACTTTTTGTTGAGCAACGTAAATTAATGTTAGTGAATATAATGAGTTGTCAATATTATGCAATTTCGTTGGGTATAAAATATGATCTGGCAAGGATAAATAAAACTAATAATATAAAAATCGTCAAATTGGAATTGTAGTTATTATTATGAGAGTGGATCATTTTATTTAAACGCAGAATATTTGTATAATTACCCTAAGTAAAGATAATCTCATATTCGGTGTCTTCAAAATCACAGAATTGTGTGTATATAATACGTACAACATAAGTAACGATCGACTCACAGAAAAGATGACATACGGAAAATAAGCCATTAGGAAACGCAAGGAAAGACGCATATCTCCTTTAATCTACCAGCGATTGCGCGTGTGCAGATTCTAAGAATTTTAATACTACATTATTACTTGGGATATAAAATATTTTATTTGAAATATATATGTTTGCTATTTTGCTAAAAAATCATACACTTCGAAGACATTTTAACCTTTAAAAAAAGTAATTTTGCTTTGTATCTGATTCCATTGTACGATCAACTTAAAAAAAATATTACAGAGAAAATAAGCCATTAGGAAACGTAAGGAGAGATACATCTCCTTTATAATCTATCAGCGATTGCACGTGTGCAGATTCTAAGAATTTTAATACATTATTTCGCGGAAACTGCGAAGTAAAATTCAAAATTCTGCGAATATATAAATCTCTAGCCGAAAGGATTGGCGGCGTGTTTGTCGCATATAATATCAAGGGGATTAGCTTTCGAAAGTATTGTCGGCATATATGTATACTTTTCTTTTGTTGTTTATTTTGGCCATCGATTATTCCCGCGTGTTTAAATGACATAATTTACAAATACTCAAAATGTATTCGTGTATAATTATTTGAAGAAATAAATTTACTAGAGCCATTACTTTGATTACAAATATAGGTTTAGTTTTGTAAGAATTTTTTTAATGTTGATGTATAAAATAATTTTAGGGCCAAACAAATATTAAACGTGATCTGACGTGATTAAACGTAAGTGGAATTTTCCGTTGCACAAACGCGTAAAAATATAAGATAAGCGAAGAGTCGGTGCGATACGAATGAAAGTGGTTTAACTGCGCGCGCAGCGAAGAGGTAGAGCATTCATAAATGAATTGTTTTATGTTAAACCGAAGCTACACACGGAATATTTGCTTTTATTTATTTCGTCAAATGCCTATTAACTTTCTCATAGCACATATTATATCTTATTTTTAATGCATGAAATCTACAGCGTCTTCGATTTATTACACTACGCGTGGAAAATGTATGTATCTATCGCTTTTATCAATAGTGTATATTAAAATAAAAACATAATTAGTGCATAAGAATGCGGTAAGTCGAAAACGTTATAAAATATTGTCACAATAACAGCGGGAAATTCAATTTTTAAAACTTGGAATTATTGGAATTCAATAGGGCATAACTTAAATATTTTTACTATATAGACTGTCCACCGAAGACTTGGTCTTTGATTACAGTTCTATTTTTGATTTTAGGAAAAAGACTTTCTATATATTATTCCATTTTTAAATTTTACGTAGAAAAATAAAATATCAGACATAATATCGGGGATTTTTACACGATTTTTGGGTCACTATTTGCGAATATAGAATCAAAAACAAGATGGCGCGATTAAAACGGAAGAAGAGTATTAAAAAAATGGCATTTTGCAACAGATATTTGTGTTCAAAGCCTTTTGTAGTGCTGAATTCGATTCTTACAAGAGTTTTTAGAAAAATAAAATGGAGGATTCAATATTGAAGAGAAAATTTTGAAATATAGGGGACATTTTGCAACAGACGTTCGTATGCAAGCGTTTTTAAGGTCGCTAAATTTGATTCTGATATTAGTTTTTGGCAAAATAAAATGGCGGACGCAATATGGGGCAGAGACTTTTGAAATATAAAAGAAAACGCAATTTTTTTTTTGAAGGCTTGAGACTTATGCAATTTTTTGGGCCACTATTTGCGAATATAGAATCAAATACATGATAGCGCGACTAAAATGGAGGAATATTATTAAAAAAATGACATTTTGCAACAGACATTTGTGGGTGTTTGGATCGTTGCATTTGATGCTGATAATATTTTTTGGAAAAATAAAATGGCGAATAAAGTGGGAAGAAAATTGAAATATAGGGAAAATCGCCAACTATTTTTTTAAAGCTGTAACTTATGGGATGTTATAAATGGGAAAGGGAATGGGAAAGGGAATGGGAAAGGGAATGGGAAAGGAATGGGAAAGGAATGGGAAAGGGAATGGGAAAGGAATGGGAAAGGGAATGGGAAAGGAATGGGAAAGGGAATGGGAAAGGGAATGGAAAGGAATGGGAAAGGGAATGGGAAAGGGAATGGGAAAGGGAATGGGAAAGGGAATGGGAAAGGGAATGGAAAGGGAATGGAAAGGAATGGGAAGGGAATGAAGGGAATGGAATGGGAAAGGGATGGGAAAGGGAATGGGAAAGGGATGGGAAAGGAATGGGAAGGGAATGGAAAGGGAATGGGAAAGGGAATGGGAAGGGAATGGGAAAGGGATGGGAAAGGGAATGGGAAAGGGAATGGGAAAGGGAATGGGAAAGGGATGGGAACGGGAATGGGAACGGGAATGGGAACGGGAAAGGGAACGGGAATGGAATGGGATGGAATGGGAAGGGACGGGAAAGGGAACGGGAATGGGAAAGGAATGGAAAGGGAATGGGAAAGGGAATGGAAAGGAATGGGAAAGGGAATGGAAAGTTAATGGGAATGGGAACGGGAATGGGAACGGAAATGGGAAAGGGAATGGGAAAGGGAATGGGAAAGGGAATGGGAAAGGGAATGGGAAAGTTAATGGGAATGGGAACGGGAAAGGGAACGGGAATGGGTTTAATATATAATAAAAGGCTCTCTTGACATTCCTTCCGACAGGGGGCGTTTTCCATAGGCGTCGCCCTATTCCGAGCGTGTAAATTTCGCGAAAAAGAGTCGCACGGCGAAGGGTTCCGAAACGGGAACGATTAAAAGGGAAATTATTAAAGGGCCGAGGGGTAGCGGGGGTGGTAGTAGAACAGGCGTATCGAGATTAATAGTTAAAAGTAGGAAAAGAGGAGAAAATTCGCCGAAAATTAGATCGTAGTAGGCGGTGGGAAGCGAACGCCGCTGTAGACACAACTTTTACGAAACACGGTAAAGAAGAAATCTTTCATATTACAGTTTACTGCATATTACATGTTTCTGTAATATGCAGTTGTACTGATTTCTTATACAATGGAACACATGTACATGCGCGTAAACATACAAAAATGTAAAGATATAAGTAAAATCTATAGATGGCGATGTCTATCATTACTATATAAAAACGTATAACAGAGACTACCATTAACATTCGTTTACTTGCTTCCAGTACGTAAACGTATTGTTTGTGTTATTACATAAAAATTAATAATAAGTGGTTCTTTTTATTTCTGAGAAGTTATTACATTCGTATATGTAAGTATGTTTACTCATTTCATTTACTTGATATATTCATGTTTGGTTATATTTTACGGCGAAGTTGAGAGTAATGCCGAAAAAAGGTAGACCGAGGTTAACATCGAAAAAGGGTCGTTGGACAGACGGAAGATCCACTTCCTCCAGGCAACCACCGCCACTAAATGCAGACGAGGCAGTCGTACCAGGTAATCAACTCTTTTATTGAGGTTCGAAATTAGAAATTTTTTTCTTTATTTATAGTAAACTCTATACATTACAGTGCAAGGAACTATTTTTATTCTGTTTTCGTAAAATTAAGTGATTGAAAACATATAGGTACTACTATATTCACCTTTATTATTCAATTGATTTGTACATAACTAAAAACACAATCGATGACACAATAAAACCTACATAATAAGAAGAGAATATAGATTGAGCGATAAATACCAAAATACATTTATTACATTTATCATTAAAACAAAATTTATTAGCTGTATTCTATAAGGTAATGTTTGTATCAGGTGGCCAAAACATTTTTAAATTTTGAAATATTCTATTTCAAATATATATAAAATGATAATAATTACATATAATGTTTGCTATTTTCATTATACAGGTATTCCACGTAAGTGGTTCATTAAAAGTTTATGATGTTCTACTGTTTACTTATATTTGAGATTTTGGCACCATTATCTGTTCGATTGTTACTGTAAATGTGAAATACCTTAGCCAAAATATCACTTCCGGTTGACCGGAAATAGCCGCCAACTTTGTTATTTTAAATAGAATGATATAATTTTCTTTACATTTTTAGATTCTACGGCCATAAATACGTCAGTCTTTATTAGCTGTTCCTATAGCTACATGTTGCCGTTTTCGAGTAATTTAAGATTTTCTTTTTTTTTTTGTAATAATCATTGCCTCATTCAGAAATTAATATCTCGGTTAATACTGCAAGTAGGGACTCCAAATTTGCTATGTTATGAATGTAGATGTAACTCTAAGAAATGGTACGCACACTTCGCATTCTAATATACAGAGTGTTCAAAACTGAGAAACAAAAGTGACATATTTTCCAATGCAAAAAAACTCAATTTTATTAAATAGAACACCCTGTATTTTAATTCGAAATCGGAACGCAACCTAAATCGCCCCGTTACGGATTATTTAAAGTACATATGTTAAAATATTTTGCTTTGTATCTGATTCCATTGTACGATCAACTTAAAAAAAAATATGACATAGAGAAAATAAGCCATTAGGAAACGTAAGGAGAGATACATCTCCTTTATAATCTATCAGCGATTGCACGTGTGCAGATTCTAAGAATTTTAATACATTATTCCCTGGAAACACGGTGCCGCCGCTAATCCTTTCTTTGGCGGCAGCCGACAAAGCGTCGTTCGAAGAAGCTGCCGCTAAACCCCCTCAAGTGTTCCAGACACAGCCCGAAAAATATTCTCAAGGTTAAAATATTACAGCATATAAAATTATTTTTTAAAACAAATAAAATTGCAACGTGAACAAGAGAATTATAAATACAAATTATCATTTAAAATCCTTTGGCGAATCTAGAAAGGTTTTAATTGTGGGAATATAAATCGCTCCGTTACGGAATACGATGGAATTGCATTGATTTGTTTAGAATTACGAGTTCTGAATTCGTTTAAGACCTGGTTATAATTATTTGAGTAATTGTACATATTTGGCCACTGACCAATCTGACATCTAACAAACGTCTAATATAACTTTTTGTTGAGCAACGTAATTATGTAGTGATATAATGAGTTTCAATATTATGAATTACGTTGGGTATGAATATGATCTCGCGAAGGATAATAAAACATATAAATATAAAAACGGTCAAATTTGAATTGTAGTTATTATTATGAGAGTGGAATCATTTTATTAAAGCAGAATATTTATATAATTAGCCCTAAGTAAAGATAATCTCATATTCGGTGTCTTCAAGAATCACAGAATTGTGTGATATATACTCAACACGAAAACTAGAGATGACATAGGGAAATAAGCCATTAGGAAACGCAAAGGAAAGATGCATATCTCCTTTAAATCTACCAGCGATTGCGCGTGTGCAGATTCTAAGAATTTTAATACTACATTATTTGCCGGAAACCAAGTAAAATTCTGCGAATGTTTAATCTCTGACCGAAAGGCTTGCGGTACGTTTGGCGCATAACAACCAGGGGATTAGCTGTCGCTACGACTGTCAGAATACAATATATACTTTCCTTTTGTAGTTTATAAAAAACTTAAAGGGTATTCGTATATAATTATTTGAAGGAATAAATTTACTGAAGCCATTACTTTGATTGCAAAAAGTATTTAAGGTTTAGTTTTATAAAAAAAATTTAATGTAAATCTATAAAATAATTTATCAAACATACACTTTCAAAATTGTTACCTTTAAATAGTTATTCTTTCTTAATGTTTTATTTTCATTGCTTTTTATGACGGCACAAATCGAATTACAGTTTTTAGAATTTTTGTGTAAAATATATAGATCAGATTTTTGACTTCAAAACTTCCTTAATAATAATATTGAAAATACGAACAAGAAAACATCTATTAAGTATATGTGAAATTGTTTTGGTAAAACTATTATTACAAAAAGTATTTGGTTTAATTATTTTGTTCTTCTAGGGATTTTTCATAGAAAGTTTGTCCCTTCAATTGAAAGAAATAAATCAGTAAACCGTTTGTTTTTCAATATTCTTACTTTGCGGGTATTGATATTTGTAAAGGTAAAAAGATATATCAAGTGGATATTTATTTATTAACGTAACAAGTTATATACACCCTATTAACTGGAAATAAAATCAATTTAAATTAATCCACCTACAAAAATAAATTATTGTTTACAAAAATTTTATAATGACGATAACAAAAATACCAGAAAAAAAATACGAACACTTGATTGAAATAATGTGAAAAATAATCGCTACACAACTTGCAGACTTACTCCAAAAGAAAAAAGGAAGGAAAACCAATTTTTATGTCTATATTTAAAACACACCTTACATTCTCTAGAATGACTGAAATGCTTAAAATGATTGGCTAATATGAATACAAAAACATCTATTTTTAGAACTAGAAATAAAAGTCAGAGTGCGCAAATCCTCTTTTTGCGGTTGCCGACAAAGACGTCGGAACACGATGCCGCCGCTAATTCCTTTCCGACAAAGCGTCGTTCCACGAACGCTCCCGCTAAACCTTCTCAAGTGTTGCAGACACAATCCGAAAAATATTCTCAAGTTTAAAATATTAAATGATATAAAATTATTTTTTAAAACAAATAAAATTGCCACGTGAACGAGGGAATGAAAATTCGAATTATCATTTAAAATCCTTTGGCAGAATCTACAAAGGTTTTCATTGTGGGAATATAATCGCTCCGTTGCGGATTACGATGGAATTGCATTGATTTGTTAGAATTACGAGTCTGAATTCGTTTTAAGAACCTGGGTTATAATTATTTGAGGTAATGTACATATTTGGCCACTGACCAATCTGACATCTAAGAACGTCTAATATAACTTTTTGTTGAGCAACGTAAATTAATGTTAGTGAATATAATGAGTTGTCAATATTATGGAATTTACGTTGGGTATAAATATGATCTTCGGGAAGGATAAATTAAAACTAATAATATAAAAACCGTCAAATTGGAATTGTAGTTATTATTATGAGAGTGGATCATTTTATTTAAACGCAGAATATTTGTATAATTACCCCTAAGTAAAGATAATCTCATATTCGGTGTCTTCAAGAATCACAGAATTTGTGTGTATATAATACGTACAACATAAGTAACGATCGACTCACAAAAAAGATGACATACGGAAAATAACCATTAGGAAACACAAGGAAAGACGCCATATCTCCTTTAATCTACCAGCGATTGCGCGTGTGCAGATTCTAAGAATTTTAATACTACATTATTACTTGCGATATAAAATATTTTATTTGAAATATAATATGTTTGCTATTTTGCTAAAAAATCAATACACTTCGAAGACATTTTAACCTTTAAAAAAAAAGATTTTGCTTTGTATCTGATTTCATTGTACGATCAACTTAAAAAATATATGACAGAGAAAATAAGCCATTAGGAAACGTAAGGAGAGATCATCTCCTTTATAATCTATCAGCGATTGCACGTGTGCAGATTCTAAGAATTTATACATATTTTCGCGGAAACTGCGAAGTAAAATTCTGCGAATATATAAATCTCTAACCGAAAGGATTGGCGGCGTGTTTGTCGCATATAATATCAAGGGGATTAGCTTTCGAAAGTATTGTCCGCATATATACTTTTCTTTTGTTGTTTATTTTGGCCATCGATTATTCCCGCGTGTTTATATGACATAATTTACAAATACTTAAAATGTATATGTATATAATTATTTGAAGAAATAAATTTACTAGAGCCATTACTTTGATTACAAATATAAGTTTAGTTTTGTAAGAATTTTTTTAATGTTGATGTATAAAATAATTTTTCAGACATAAATGCCCACTGGCAATTTATATTATCAAAGCCTAAAAAATCATACACTTCGAAGACATTTTAACCTTTAAAAAAAAAGTAATTCTTTCTTAATGTTTTATTTTTATTCAGGCGGCACAAATCGAATTACAATTTTAAGAATTTCTGCAAAAAATATTGATTAGATGTTTTGACTTCAAAACTCCTAGGAGGGTTACTCCTTCAATTGAATGAGAAATAAATAAGTAAACCGTTTGTTTTTCAATATTCTTACTTTAGGGGTATCGATATCTGTAAAGATAAAAAAGATATACAAGATATTTATTTATTAATGTAACAATTAGTTATATACGGCTTGAAATAAAAATAATTTAAACTAAAACTACCTATAAAAATTAATTATTGTTTAGAAAAATACTTATAATGGTGATAACTAAAATATAAGGAAAAATACGAATAGTTGATTATCAAATAAAATTGCCACCTCAACAAGGGAATTAATAATCCGAATTATATTTTAAATCCTTTGGCGGAAACTTCAAAGGTTTTATTTCTGGGAATGTAAATCGTCCAGTTGCGGATTACGATTACATTGCATTTGAAGTATATATGTTAGAATTACGTGTTTGAATTGACCAATCTGACAACCAATGTCGTAATTAGGTAGGTAAGCTACATTAACTAAATAACACACGGGGTAAGAGTTTTAGTATGTCTCCTACTGATTTCGCAATTTATATGCACGTTGGATTTCAATTATTTTAAAATATGAACATTTTGTGTTGATCGATTTGACAAGATAATTGTTAAATATTGACCTGAAAGGTGGCGCTCCCAGAATAGATAGACAACGAACGAAACGAACTACGAACGAATTAGGGTAGATGGCGCATATGTGAACCAGCTTCTTTTCAAAAAATCATTCCCGCTTTTTTGTTTTAAATACTGTTATGTATTTCATTTAAATTGTAAAGTATTTTGTAATTGTTTGTTGCTATTGCTGTTTATTTTATATAACGCAACATATTTTTGCAAGATATGTCAGAAATATAAGGAAGAAAGAATGTAATAATCACTAAACTTCAAAAAATACGGATTATGTATTTCTGAAACATGTTTGTGAAATACTTACAGTTATTTCATCAACTATAAAAGTTTAATATTAAATAAATACGGTCATAAGATATTTATTGTCAGATGCACAACTTTTGCACGCTACACGGTGAAGAAGAAATCTTTCATATTACAGTCGTGCCACCATACATACTTTGTTCTTAGCAAACTTTGCAGGTTTCTGTAATAAGCAGTACCTTCTGTAGCGCCTCTACGATTAATAAAATGATAATAAAACATCACACCCATCACACAATATTTTCATTAGATGGAAAAGAATAGAGATGGTGATACATACGACAATCTTTTAGGAATATGGGCCGGCGTTATAAAAACGGCACGTTTTTTTTTTGTTTTTAAATTCATTTCTGCAAAAACGGTCAAATTGGAATTGTAGTTGTTATTATGAGAGTGGATCATTTTATTTAAACTCAGAATATTTATATAATTAGCCCTAAGTAAAGATAATCTCATATTCGGTGTCTTCAAGAATCACAGAGTTGTGTGTATATAATACGTACAGCATACAATAAGAACGATCGACTCACCAAAAAGATGACAGGGGAAAATAAGCCACTAGGAAACGCAAGGAAAGGAGATATCTCCTTTAATCTACCAGCGATTGCGCGTGTGCAGATTCTAAGAATTTTAATATTACATTATTTGTCGGAAACCAAGTAAAATTCTGCGAATGTTTAATCTCTGGCCGAAAGGCTTGCGGTACGTTTGGCGCATAACAACAAGGGGATTAGCTGTCGCTAGGAAGTCGGAGTGCGCAAATCCTCCTTTTGGCGGTCGCCGACAAAGACGTCGGAACACGATGCCGCCGCTAATCCTTTCCCTGGCGGCAGCCGACAAAGCGTCGTTCCACGAACGCTACCGCTAAACCTTCTCAAGTGTTGCAGACACAATCCGAAAAATATTCTCAAGGTTAAAAATATTAAATGATATACAATTGTTTTTTAAAACAAAAATAAAATTGGGACGTGGACATGTTTCATATTTATACAATTACTTCGAACAGTTGTTCCTATAAATATTAGGTTTTTTCAATATGCATGTTGTATGTAATGTTGAGTTTTATCAAACAATTATTATAATTAATGAATTTTGTATTCAAATATTGCAAGCTTTTTGTACAGTGAGAAATTAACAAATTAATGTATTTCTGTTATTAACTGCAATAATTAAGAGGCATTTTCCTTGGGAAAAATTTGGTTATTTATAAACTTATTTTATGTTGCATCAATGTTGCTATCTTTTTTTGGTTCATTGTTCATAGAAATGTTTAGCATATGCATATTATCATTGAAAACTGATGATCCTCTGAGTATGTATGTACGTTTTCCAATATGTACAATGTGTGTTTTCTGAAGGCTATAGATATAAGAACTATATATTCTCTTTAATATTAGTAGTATATTTTAAAATATACAGAGTGTTCAAAAGACTGGTTTTTTTAATTATAGCTCTATTTTTGCTTTTAGGAAACAAATTTTTTCTACAAAAGTCTTATAGAATTGAATGCTGCATAACCTAAAAATATTTTCAAATATACTGGGCGTTCAGGAAGACTGAGTTTTTTCATTATAGCTCTATTTTTGCTTTTAGGAAAAAAAAAAATTCTACAAAAGTTATAGAATTGAATGCGGCATAACCTAAAAATATTTTCAAATATACCGGGTGTTCAGGAAGACTGGGTTTTTTCATTATAGCTCTATTTTTGCTTTTAGGAAAAAAACTTTTCTACAAAAGTTGTACAGAATTAAATACTGCATAACCTAAACATATTTTTAAATATACAGGGTGTTCGCGAAAACTGGGTTTTGTATTACAGCTTTCTTTTTTGCTTTTAAGAAAAAATCTTTTCTACCAAAGTTGTGCAGATTTCAATGCTGCATAACCTAAAAATATTTTCAACTATACAGAGTGTTCCAAAAGCAAGAACAAAAGTAAACTACTTAAAACATACTGCACATTATAAAAGATGATTTTCAAGTGAATGGACCGACTTCAAAAAAACACCTTCCTCAAGTACCACCTTCCTCTATTCCTAGATGCGCAGCATCTAGTCTCTGTATAATAAATTTAATGTTCCTTCAAAGCCCTACATAATCAAATTTCCTGCCATATTTACACAGAACGAAAAGGTATGTTTCGAATTACTTCATTAAGCTTTATTACAAGACGTATTATTAATATTTTCGCTATAGGTTAATTAATTTCTGGGAAGTAATTCTTGACACCCGACATTAACACTCGATGGATGGGCAGGAGTGGTGCGACGAGAGAGCGTCAATTCAAAATGGAATTTATATGAAATTCCTGTGATTTCGACGGCGCGGTGTGGGACGCGACGTTTCCTCGACGGACATTCACGTAAAGCCGACAGCAGCAATAGCAACAGATGTCTGTCTCTATGGCAGATTCACATTAAAATCCAAGTATGCAAGCTGCTTTAGTTTGGAATAATTATCCGTACGAAAATTGTATATTTCCGCCTCATCTACTCAAACCTACCTCATTGCACAGATCCGTTTAATTTAGATTACAATAAAAGCAAATTTCTGTTATGTAAAAGGATTTTTCTCAATAAGGAGGAAAATAGGTAAACGTTAATGGAATATTCATATAAACTAGCGCTGTTGATATCTGAAAAAACTGAGATCCGGATATCCGGATCTGAAATTATCCGGAACCGCAGTTACCACTGAATAAATTGTCACTTTCGTCAGTTTAGAAACGGAAAACTCCTCCGTGTTTACAAGTAGAATAAATTTAAAGGAATCACTTTAACAATATTGATTGTATTTATATGTATCGTTTTGTGTTATATCACTGTAAAAATATACAGTATTTTTGCCTGGTAAATTAGGATATTACATGTAAAACATTGTGAAATTTACCACAATAAATCATGTAAATTTTGTTTTACGTTTTTTTCTAGGATATTTAACTGGAAAAAAAGATTCGGTAAAAATTATAGCCTTTTTATGTAAGTTTAAATATAATAAAAATTCGAAGGAAAATACAGCGAAAAACATGTACGAACTTTTGGTTTACTATCAAATTTACTTAAAAGTGATAAAATTGTCATTTTTTTGGTATTTAATGTTGGGTAAAATTGAGGACTTTTTATATTATGTTTACTTGAATACGCCGCAATGTGATTAGTTATTAGGTTATTTAACTGTACGCATTTCGGCAAATATACAGTTCATATAAATATTACAAGCGAATTTACATTACAATCTTTGAAAATACAATCACATGTTGAAATTTACTAGATGGTAAAAATTTTACCTATGAAGCAAATTTACCGTAAATTGTTAGGCCACTTTTTTTACGGTTGAGAAATTAAAATCTATTTATTATAAAAATATTCATGCTATATTTTTACGTAAATTTTATGATGATAATTATGAAAATAACAATAATACCAACTAAGTCTACAATTTTTATTAACTCACTTGTTAAGTATTATTCAAATATCACAACAAAACTCATCATAATATTAATTTAAACAAGCAGCGTAGGAAAAAAAAAAACTGACCCCAGTGCTTGCTAGTAAAGAAAACGTGAACATATTTTCTATGGGATATATTGTAAATATCCGGTTTTACTGAATAAAAGAAATGAAAACAATTTAGGTATACCTTTCCAACTAACGGCAATAAATACGGCCGCATGTTATTTTTGTTTGGGTTTTTAGATAAGATCGAAAAAGATGTAAAAACGCGAAGATTGAAAAGGTTAACATATATCTATTTACCCCTACGTCCCCTACTTGGTGTAAGTATTTTTACATTTTGAATTATTAAATAACTGAATAGTCTAAATACTACGTTAAATTTCAGGCGATTATCCATATAACTTTTTCTTTATTTAATTTCAATATATGTATAATACACAGGTAAAAAAATCGATTTAATTTTTTTGATATTAGTGACATGGACGAAATATTTTTAAAATAAAACTACACTTTACGTTTCGGCAATATACAGGGTGAGTTTTTATCTTAGACAATGGAATATCTCTAAAAACTGCATCAAATCAAAAAAGATCTTAATAAGAATTTGTTATAATGTAGGGAAGCCTCAACTGAATCATGCCGAACTCGATCCTAAAAATAAAGAAAAAAACATCAATCATGCTTCTCTTTTTTTTGTGTATTTTTTTCTAGACGTTCCGATTTGATTGGTCGATGGATAGGTATCGTACGTTGCCAATTATGTCATTTGCCATATGCACGCATTTTTAAGCTGATGCCACCACCAATCCCCAACAACGCCATTATACCTTAGATTTGTTCGGCCGTATCTCTTAATTCAAGTGATTGAGGTCTGATTCAACTATTCTAGTTTTATTGTGTGAGTTTTAGTGTTGAGGATCTGTTTATAATGGTAAATACAAATATTGTGGAATTACATATATTATTGTATACGGTGTGTCACCGGGAACATTCTACAATAGCTAACTTTTTTATTTAGAGATACAGAGTCGGTTAAATGGAGAAGTTCGTGTACTTCTCCATCCGCATTTCTTGCTATGGCATTAAAAAAACAAAAGAGCGCTTGGTTGCTAAAGATACAACTATAGCATTTGCATTTTTTAAATGGACACCGATATATTTTTGCATTTTTGAATTCTCTAATCATTGGGCTATAACAAATATGAAACGACTTTTCTGTAAAAATCACGATACGAGATGTAAAGAATCATGTCTCAGTTTACATCGATGTGTTCACAAAACATTTCTACATATCGGCCAACTTTTTGTTTTTAGAATACAGAGTCGAGTTAAATGGAGAAATTTCGTGTACTTTTCCATCTACATTTCCTGCTATGACATAAAAAACAAAACGAGCGATTGGATGCTAAGATAACGGCTTAGCATGTATTTTTTAATGGGAAACACGCTTAATGAATAAGTAGCCTTAGCCGCTTAAAACTGCACTTTCTAAAACACTGTAATTGAACGTGATATGTCAAAAAATGTAAAATGCAACAGATACCCAGCGTTGTATTCCACATCACACATCGAGTGTCGTATTAAAAAAAAAACATACTATAGTCGTATCTTAGCAACCAAGCGCTCTTTTGTTCTTATAGCCATAGCACGAAAAGCAGATAGAAAATACACGAACTTTCTCCAATTAACCGACTCTGTATCTCTAACAAAAACAAAAAAGTTGGCCATTGTAGAAGTTTTGTGAACACCTCGAATGAACCTGAGCATGATTTCGTTACAACTCTTCGAATCTGTTTTACAGAAAAGGTTCATAATTTGTTATAGCCAATATTAGAGAAAATTTCAAAATGCAAAAAAAATATATCGGGTGTCCATTTAAAAAAATGCATGCTATAGCTTGTACTTAGCAACCAAGCGCTCTTTGTTTTTATCCATGAGCAAGAAATCGGATGAGAAGTTACACGAAACTTTCTCCATATTAACCGACTTGTATCTCTAAAAACAAAAAGTTGGCCATTGTAGAAGTGTTTGTTGAACACTCAAATGAACTGAGCATGATTTTCTTATAACTCTCGTAATCTTGATTTTACACGAAAATTCGTTTTATACTTTGTTATAGCCAATGATTAGAGAAACTCAAAAAATGCAAAAATATATGGGGTTCCCATTTAAAAAATACATGCCTTATAGGGCGTATATTAGCACAGCGCTCTTTTGTTTTTTTGCTTATAGCACGAAATGCAGAAAAGTACACGACTTTCTCAATTTAACCGACTCTGTATCTCTAAAAATACAAACGTTAGCTATTGTAGAATGTTCCGTGAACACATTTTACAGGTAATGAGAATAGCAAAGCGTTCTGATTGTCATATTTATCGATTGTAGTGTAGAATTAATTAGTATTTATATTAATTCTCTCAGACCCGTGACGTGGTGCCGTTGTAGAGAGTTTCCTGTAAATGAATTAGTAAATACATATGCGGAAAAATCAGTAATTAAAATTTAGTAAAATTAAAATGAATGATTAGTTATTTAATTTGTGCAATGCTTGACAAAATGGTTGATTATTGTCTGTCAAATCTGTCTGAGTTGGTAGCGAAGGATTTTGAGCTGCAGGATTCGGAAGGAGGCGAAATAGCTAACTGATTTTTTACCTACATTTTAAATTACTCCAGCCAGGAAGGGTATAATAGTCGTCGTAAAAAGAATGGTTTTAATGAGCGTTTTTATAAATACATGTATTAATATTGATTGTTTTAGAGAATTATTTCGACTTAAAATGCTCCTGCAAATGATAGCCCATTATCAACATTTTCACTCTATACACTCATCCAGAGAGTTGCAGTACTGAAACTGTAGTCAGTGTAAGACCATCAAGTGCGTCCGGTCCTCCAGTTTTTTCCATCTACCACCCCACCTAGTCGCAAGAGAGCCCAAAACCGGATTATTAATTTTTCTAAAAATTGATATTGTCAATTCTCATAATGTTAATTAATAATGAACATTAGTAATTTTACCAGAATTTATTATCAAATTAATAAAGAATTAATTAATTTCAACAACAATTTTATGAAATAATAAATCGCATCATTAACTTTACAATATATATGTGATATTATAACAGAAAATGTGTTAATTTTACAATAATTTATTATATCTATTCTGTAGAAATAATTTTAAATTAACAAAACAAGTTTCATAATTTTACAAAAAAAATTTGTAAGGTATATATATCACACTTTTAAATTTTACAACTTTTGGTTGTGAACCAGAATTTTAAAAGTAAATTTTACTATTCACTTAATAAGTATAAACAAATACATTATTTGTTTATTTAACTACAGACGCAGTGTAATTTTTAAATATAGGAGTGGACTGTTGGAATTAAAAGTTGGAGTTATATTAACATTACTTTTTTTGCTGTGGTAACTCCAACATTAAGAGTGGTATGGAGCTAGTTCTGACAAAAAGACTGATTTCTATACTTAACTTAACGATTTCAACACGATTACCGTTGTGAAACAAGTTCATAATCTTCGAAATTCGTTTGGAATTCCTTATATATTTTAGAATATTTTTCCAGTACCAGCTCTCACTCCCCTTAAATGATATGTGCCTGTCTCTCTAGTGTTCGAATTAATTGGTAGTAGGTAATAATTAACTAGATCATTGCTAAATGGTAAGGGTTTTAGAAATAAACTCCAAACATTGCCAAGGCAACTAGGTACCTAATATTTCATTAAATCTCTTCAACACGAATACCGTCAATTAACATCTCTATTAACATCAACACTGAAACAGACTTTCGTATTATGTTTTGTCTTGTTTTGTGCCAACAGAACATAATTAATTCTGATATGCAGTGCACCATTTCTTGAGACGAAGAGTTGGCTGTATGTATATCGTGAGAATAATAAAATCATTCATTCCTTCGGGAAACGGATAGAGTCACTTAGAAATATCTTCATTAAAATGTAAAATATTCAAAGGAGCAATTAGAGAACAATGGTGTGCCCCTGATTAAAGTTTAGAATAAAGTAGCAAACTTACAATTGCTTGCGACGGCCAAGTTAAGATGCATGAATATTGATTCTCGTTAGACAGGAGGGATTTAGTTTACAGACTTATTTAGTATTTTATGTTAAATAAAGCAAAAAATGATAAAGAAACAATATTAGTTCACACGAAAACAAAACTATACCAAACAATTTCCTTTGTATTTCTGTAGGTCATTAATTCCTTTCACTTATTTCCTATCTAACCATCAACAGCATACAACCACAAAGCAGATCGTCATTTTCATGTTTTCACCAGTTATGCAATTGCGCCTGGATGCTCGTCCAGAAAAAGAAAGAGAAAGAGAAGAGTAATTTCGTATTTAAGTCATGCAATATCGTAATTTCGTTTGAGTTGGTAGATTTGCGTGTCGCCTTTAATAATTACCCACAAATTTATCTCACAGTTGGACGGTCCGGGATATAATGTGAGCATGCTTTCTTATTTAGTTGCATATGTAGGCAAGTACATACCATTCCTATACCTTCTAAAAGTCTCGGTAATCTATTGTACAGCCCGATCCAATGAAAGTTACCTACCGACCATGAGCTAAAATTCGGCGAACTCTTTGTGTTGTCCCTAAACATTAGTAATGAGCGGGCGATTCTATTCTTAATTACTCAAAATGAAAGACTCGTATGACACCATTGTCAAACAAATATATTCAGACATGATGACTCGCAGTATTTTAACAACTTTAACTTCTATAATGATAAAACAGACACTAAAGGATGCAGAAGCAGCTTGGATGTTATTACTTAATAATTAATTTTTAATATACTCGTTACAATGTTACCAACATATAAACGAATGTATGTAAAATATCTTTGCATATAGACATTTCACGTTAAATTTAAATGCATTTCCTAGCCATCTCAATTCAATTTCCCTTTGGTTCAAATAAACTACCGCATCAACTCACCAAAAACATAGCAAAATGTTTGCTGTTTTGTATTAAACCGTAAAACCATATTTGGTAATAATGGGGGAGGCAAGAATGGGCTAGGCGAAAACTACCAAGTATACCCAGGATTGCAACATTACCATGTGGAAGAGAACCTTTTTGCGAATGAGATTATCAGGCCACATGATTTCAACATATCTTTTGAACAGGAATTTTGAGACGAATCAAACATCGAAAAAGGGGCTGGAGCTGTAATCTACAGTGAGGCGAGAAACACAATAATCGTCTCTCCACTAGGAAAATATGCAATATGTTATTTTAACTAAATCATAATTGTTGGAAGAACGCTTTGCAGTGGTATATTTTTCAGGCAGAATTAGTTGCAATAAATCAGGCAATAGTTATAGTAGGCGCGAATGGGAATTTATGCGGGACGTGAGAATTATAACAGATAGCTTATCTGTAACAGGGGTTAGGGAATTTAAAAAATCTGACCGATTTGTTGTTCGATACTTAGGATATGTTGCGCGAGGGGGGTATAAAACTTTTTGGACTAGGGCTCATGTAGGTACAATCGGTAATGAGAGGGCGGATCAATTAGCGAAAGAGGCAGTATCTAGGGGAGATACCTTGATTATTAGATTTGGGCTAATTTCGGCTAGTGTAGCTCAAAAAGCGTTTAGGAATAAACTTGATAATGATTGGCAGAGTAGGTGGGATAATACCTTAAATGAAAGGTGGACTAGAAAATTTATCGGTAGCGTTACACGTTTTAGGGAAATGAGGGTTAATTTATCGTATCAGGCGGTAGAATTAATAACAGGTCACGGTAATTTTAAATCATTTTTATGTCGAATTGGAACGGTTAATGATTCGCTTTGTGAATATGGTAGGGTAGATACAGCGGGGCATGTCTTATTTGAATGTCCACTCACTGATGAGTGGCGGTCGCGTACGGAGATTAGGGCATTAGCTACGGGGTTAAATTGGCCGCGACGCGAAACAGATATTAGAGATAATGAGTCGATCGAATGGTGGGAATTTTTTAGTAATGTTGCTAAAGAACTAGATAGACTACGGCATGATATTTAGATAGTTAGTAGGGTAGTACGCTTATAAATGAATGTTTTATGCTCTTTAGTAGTCGGAATTGGTGTTAAACTACAAATATTAAAATATAAATTTTTTTTAATTACTCTTGGTAGAATAGTTAGGATTAAGTTATTATTAAGTATTAGAATAGTACTGCTGTTGTTTGTTGTTTTTTAGGTCATCATCTTTCCTGTTCAACTTCTGAATGTGTGAAAAAGGAGCAGCTACGCGGAGAACGGCAAGGCCTGTCGGAATTTGAGGAGACGCGAAGCTGCTTCTTCGGCACTCAGAAGGATAATAATATTTTGCGGCTATCAGTGATAAGGTCTGGAACTTCTTCTCAGATCCTCCCAGAGAAAGGTTTTTGCATGGTTCCATGGGCACATTTAATAATAACTGATAGCTGACTGATTTACAGTAGACTCGCGATTATGTGAAACTAATCACATTTCACATATTTCATCATTTCACAAAAAGTATATTCACATGGTCGCGAGGCTACTGTATTATATTTTTTGTTATTAAGAATCATAGGGAAATTATTTAGTTAGAGTAGGATCATTTCAATTGTTATGGAACTCATATAGTACTTAGAATAGGTAGCCTCGTGTAATACCTTTTTGTGTGGAGCACGGGTTGGGATGATTTTGTAATATTTAGTTTTCATAAATAAAATAGTATATTTTGAAACATTCACGTTTCCATATGGTAGCAGATATGTTAAATTATATTCAGAAATCGCGATGGCGCTTCTACCATTCATACCAGTAATGACGCATATTGGTCATAAAGCACGACAGTCAGGATTAGAAATATTAATCAAGTTGTATTTATCAGTTTAAACATCCAATAGGAGCTGTGAACATTAAAACAGCGGTTGGTGGTGGCGTGCAATAGTAGTGACGTCAATAGAAAACTGCTTTTTTTATTGTTATAAATTATATCCTGTCTAAGCCGGAATCCCACGGCGCGTGACTCGGCGAACATGGGCTCGTGGTCTTGGGTTCGTCGGAAGCTTGCCCATGCTTGGTTCGCGACAAAGTGTAGCAAGTAGATAGACGTTCCCACGAGGTGGTGTGAGTTCGTAGTGCTGCATTTGTGTTGGCTTGGCAAATCATGGTTTTTTTGTTTCTCCAGTGACCAGCGGAGAGTTTGGTTAGAACGTAGTTAAACATGGAACGATCGGCGGAGACGTGTTGCAGTTTCTGTTTTTGTGACTTGGGATCTCGCGGATTCCAAATCGCCGGCTCTCCTTCGTATGCTGACAAAATTCAAGAACTAGGGTCGGCGTTGACCATTCCATTTTTTAAAATAAATAGCTCTTGACCTTCACAGCTACAAGACGCTACTGAAATTTATTTGCACCATCGGGTCGAAATTATACGACCGAGCTGGAAATGCGCGCGTTCCTTTGGCTTCGCGTCAAAATTTACCGACAACAATCGGGAAAACACAAACCTCTTCAAGCCGAGCTATAAATGACGAACTTGGCAATTCCCACGGCTCGTGGATCGGCAAATCTAGCTCGTAATTCATTCATTCGATTCACGCGCCGTGGGATTCCGGCTTTAGAGATATTTTACTCTGAACATTCCCTTTGCAAGGCGAATTAAAAAGTGTCCGTATAGCTTGCTGTAACAATGTAATCGTATTAACTGAAAGGCAATTCCGTTGTGGCTCAACATAATTTTGTTGCTCAACATATTTTATTTTTAAACAGAAACATTGGTTTATTTCAACTTAAAATGCTTTTTTAACCTTCTGCAACAACTTCTGCTTTTTATTATAATAAATTCTTTGGTAGATTTAACATGAAATAATTGTTTATTTCACCCAGAGTACTTATTACCCTAACAAAATTGAAAGTTTAAAATAAAAATACCTTCATCGTTAAAAAGAAATGGTAAAAATACCGTCAAATCTACATTATTTTGACAATTTGTTACTTTAACAACAATTTTTGTTGACGAATTCAACACAATTTGATTATTTTTTTTTTTTTGGTCTGTTGGATATATTTTTTTCTCAGTGCATTTTCCTTTAATCAGTAAGTGCCCGCTTTGGGAGAAAGGCGCTCCCTTTCTGCTCACACTTTCGAAAATGTAAGTACGGCAAATTCTAACCTCGGATCGGTAATTTTAATTGTGTTGCGACTGTACATACATGCAGACGATGCAACGACCGCACAATTGGTTTTAATGACCATTGCTTTTCTCTTTTTTTTTGTATGAGTTTGTTATTTGCTTGTACTGTTAGCGTGGGATAGTTATGCTATTGTTTTAAATAGGGCTTTTATCGGTGGCTATTACGATAAAAGAGGCTGTGTATATGTAGGATCGATTTCTTTGTTTTTTTTTTCTTTAAGTTTATAGACATCTGTTACTGATGTATTGTCTATTATACGATAAAGTAACTTTTGAATTCATGTCTGTCATCATTAAGCGAAAATTACTGTAAACTAATATCTTTTCCACGATTTTATTACCGGTAAAATTACTCCTCATGCATCTCTTCAATAATCGCTTCTTATACTTACAAGAGAGGCTTATAAGGACCAAAATGGTGAGCGCGGAAGTGGTGGTTGAATATAAACTAACTAAAATTAAATTTTTTTCACGGAAACTTCCCTTCATCTGATCTAAAAATGTTATTTCATTCGTGCAACGGTTATAGCGGATCCTTTATTACCTACCAAGCGTAGAACTAACAACTACTGGATCTCGCGATCGGCTCCTATTAAAATTTTAATATGCTATTAGGTTTTATGAGCTCCTCTTCTAGGCACACCGTCATAATACGAGATTTAAATTTATAAATCTTCACGGTACTAACGGATTCGACGCTGTAATGGCTTATTAATGGCATATATATTATAGACAATATAATAAGCGGTGGATAAACAAGAATAAAATTACTGGAAGGTATATGCAATATGATGGGTATAACCAATACTCACAAATTGTACTTGTTTTTGTTAATAAAATTTTGGCAAAAAACATTCCTTATGCATCATAACCTAAAAAGAATTGTAAAACTATGCTGATTAACCCCTTAAGCGATTATTCCGTATATATACGGGCCAATTGCAATGGACTATTGGTAGTAATTCCGGTAATAAACGGGTTCAAAATGTAAAATTGTCGATTCTGAGCCATTTATCCCAAAAAATAATGATCGCTTAAAGGGTTAAATGTGATGTAATTTTCGATAATATATTCCAAAACTTTATTTACATAATAAGCGATGGAAAAAGTGAGAACTACATAATATATTACTGGGTGATATATATTACGTAGTGTAGTATAACAATTTTTGAGAATTTTGTTAATAAAATTTAACTATCAATGAAACTTTTAATGACAATTGTTTGCAAAACCATTAGATGACATGAGCTCTATTCCGGATCGCGCTCCGTCAACTTCATATAAATATAAGGTATGTGAGTTGTATATTTTGAAATTCTTCAGGTGTAGTGTCAAATAAAAATGGCTTCTAGTTCTAGTGCTTCGTGAATGAGCAAACACAATTTCTTCATAAAAATAATTATATTGAGAAATAAGACCTTGCAAACAAGATTATCATAAAGAAATAACAATAACGACGCGTAATTAATCAAAGTGAGGAATGAATGTGAGAACGAAACTAAGTATTATCTAAATATTCATGTGAATGAACAATAGTTTCCCATTAGTTTTCTTAACATTGATGGAAAGGTTTTCCTTTATTTTCAGGTTCTAAGCGTTCATGAGTTCTAAACAAGATTATGGTAATTGGAATTCCGGTAGAAGTAATATATCATATCACAATTAGGGTATTTTTTAGAAGTAATATCGATCTACGGATTCGGTTGAGTTCTTTGGAGTTTATTCGACAGAAATTAAATTATTTATCGACTAACTGCTTCACAAACAATAAAGTTAGTTGTTTGCTACTAGCCAAAAAAATTAGTTTAATGCAATTTTTTTTTAATATTAAAATTGTGCGTTTTCTTAATTTTTTAGCAACTAACAAATCATTGAAATATAAAAATAAGTAAAGCCTTTTATGATTTCTATGCAGCCTGGATAGTGATAACTCCTGAGAATTTCAGGGTTTTTGGAGAATCTCTCCTGGAACTTGTTGCCCGCCAAGTACGCGAATCAGTTTCTTATTTTACGGTCTTTTTTAAATTAAATTGAATTTTAAACCTTGTGCCGCCATCTAGTGTGGGGAACGTCATTCACACGAACTTCGTCTCGTTAGTAATTTTGATTAATAGCTTTTTCCTTTTCATCTAAAAGTAACTTTTATGTTATGTATTAAAAATGAAATACTATTTTATTAGCATATTCCGCACATTCTTGTTACCGTAATGTAAATCTTTTGTATTTTTTTATAATAATTAAACAACCTTAAACATATTGCTGTGTACTGATGGTATCAGCATAAATGCAAAATGAAAAGTAAAAAAAAATGAAAATTTAAATTTACTAGCTCTGCGGATAAAAATAAAGGGCGCAAAAGAAGACTTAACCTCAGGGTTACTCTCACAATTAAACTAATCATGAAAAGTAAAATGTGGGCGTTCGAAAATTTTACTTTCTAAAATTACACCAACAATTGAAATGGTTGATTCAAAAATAAAAGAACAGAAATTTTGAATGACGTTAACAATCATTAATTTTATTATAAAAAAAAAAAACATTTAGTTACAATTATGCAGAAACAAAACCATAAATTTAAGATTCGGGCCAAAACCAAAAACTGCATTAGGCTCTACAATTAAAAAGGACAATGCAAATCCTTTAACAAACAAAAGACAAATTTGTTCTAGAAGAAAATCCTTTTTACACAAAATTAAATTTAATTAAATGTAAATTAATTTAAACGTGGACAAAACAAGTAAATGTTATAAAATTGAAATTTAATTACAAACACAATGCTTCTTTTCACCTAAACCCGAGGTGATTAAATACCCAAAACTAATCAGCAAAGTAGAAAACGAAAAAAAATTAAACTCTTTAAACTTAAAATACCTTCTAGAACAAATGTAATAAAAGATCTTATACCTCATTTGTGTACGCAATAATATAATGCCAATTATTATTTAAACGAGTTCCTTGAAGGATGATACAATATACAAATTAAACGAACAAAGCTTTAAAATTAAACGAAATTACCAAAAATGGGAGCAAAGAAAATAAAATAACAATCTACTTACACGCTATCGTTCAAGTAACCCCCTGCAAGGTTAAACACGGTCGCATACATATGAAATTCTTACAGGTGCGTGCGCTGCAACGCACAAAGATCATAGAAGAAGAATTCTTCTAGGTAGGACACAAACTACATGATCAAATAAAAATATATTACAGAGTGAAAATAATTTAAACCAACTGAACATTTAAATAAACAAATTAAACAATCAAATAAAATCAATTAGCAAAATCTTACTTAAAAATAAAATATTAATTTCTGAGAGAAATTTCCCGGCACATTGACAAAGATTAATCTCTATAAATAAAATAACACTGAATTTACGAACCCCGGGGTGCCAGACCACAGCAATATGTTAATATTGATATATTAATCAGTATAATTATTTCGGTTCAACTGTTCCCGAACCTACGACTGGGGCATTGATTATATATAATATAGATAAACTAAATCCATAAGAGGCAATGGCAACGCTTAAATTTGAGCTTTTGGACCACGCCGCTATAAGCCGCCACGTTTTCCGGTCCAAATATAAGTGGGATATTTTAGATCTTCAACCTATGTTAACTCGTTAGCTTGAACAAGTGTTACGCTTCTAAATAACAGGTAGTGCTGTTTACCACGCATATACATTGCGCTTTATATGAAATACAATCGGTACAGGACATTATCGTTGAAGGTGAAATCGGTATGATATTAATAAGTCTATGTTTACGTTCGATTTTCGACCAATATAGAAATACTTTAATTTTTATTTTTTATGTAAGATTGAATAAATAGTATTAGTAAACGTTTATTTACATAACATTAATAAGTTCTCATTCCGGTTTTTTCCTCCTAAAAAAGTATGTGTATATAGATTTTAAGACATAATAACTTATTAAACCAAGAACATGTGTTTTCATAACTTCCACTTTTTCCTGACGATATTCCGCATGTTGTGATAACGTAGGTATTTGTAAAAAAATATTTTTTTCTATTTGTTCAAAGTAAGCAGTGGAGTGAATGTCTTTTCTCCTCACTCGATCTAAGATCTAAGGGTCTGTTATCTATGAAGTAAGCTCTTTATAATTTTAATTAGATATTAATTACTTTGTTTTATTGATAAATTATATATTATAAAGCTACAACATTTTTGAAACTAACTAATTTTGATATAGTACGTATATGCATACGCATGCGCATCCTCTCAGCATAGGACATGACAGCTGTATGATCAGGATCAATTTTGTATACAGGAATTCCGAAAAAAAAACGATTATTTTTTTTTTGCTCAAATTAAACGAATCTTCATAATTGGACAGCGTTAAATTTGAAACAACATTTTCTCATAAAAGAATCTTCTAAACCCAAAAAAATGAGATACTTTACTCTTAGCGTAGTTTCATATTTTTGACCTTCCCTCGTATACAATTAAATTTTAGGCGGATTTGATGAGGGTTATTTTAGTTTGTAGACATGTAAGAAGAAAGATTTACTAAATTCAAAGACAAACAAATTTCACATATGATGCGCACGTTCTGCACCGATCACTGTATGTTATATATTCCTTTCTTTTTTTTTTATTATTTTGTTATATATTTATTATATTATATTTTATTTATAAAAGTTATCTAAAATAATTAGTACTTCAACTTTTATTCACAATTTTTTCTTCTAAAACTATTAAAAGCTCCAGCATAAATGATCTCTATTTGCGCTCACGCTGTATATATTATAAAGTATTTAGTAAGCACCTATTGCTTGTATGTTTAACACTCACAGTTTTGCTATTACACACATTGCTTTATTGCGTTAGTTTGGTTTTATTTTAATTTATGTATCAGAATAAAAAATAAGGTTAAGGTATATAAATTTCGATTTAAAATTATTAGTTGCAATACAATTTGTACTCGATATTTTTACCGGCATATATCACATTTTTAACATCTGTTTATTACTTTTTACGTATCCTGATTTAGACACGCAAAAAACTACCTTTGTTTTTTGTTCCGTAGATATACAAGTTGTAAACTCAACGAATGTCCCACTCTCCGCTAGAGTACGCCTATGTAGTTAGGTTTCTATAAATGCATAAAATAAATTTGACGAAAAATTTAATTTGAATATGTGGATCTAGGCGACATCTAGTGACACTTTAATAGACTATTTTGATAAGTGGGCTGTTGGTATATCTATATTATATTATAATTCAATGACTGGTTGCTATTAGCCGGCACCCCGTAACAAACTCCCTGGAAACTATAATAAGCAGTTTCAGCTTTTGTACCCGTTTGTACCTCATTTTACATCGTTTGTACTTCAACCAAGCCGCCTTGCCGCGAATTGCCTCTACTTCAGGTTTGGTTGAAGTACAAACGATGCTCTTTCGAATTGTCGTTTGTTGTCCGTTTTTGAATATCTTGTACTTACTTGCTGAATTTATGTAATCTTTTTTATATTTTTAACCTTTGAGGTACAAACGAAACTGAAGGTAGTTCAAACTGATACAAACGAAGTACAATCGAACTATACTACGTTTTTTTGTTTTTTTTTTAAATAAAGTTGCTTGCCAAGTTCATACCGGTGTGCTGAACCACCTTTCAACTATACCCTGTTCTTTATGAATGTGAATATCAATAAAAAACAGGGTAAAGTGGTCTTATATATGTTCGAAAAAGTAATAGTTTATATTTCTACGAAACAAATGGTGATATTATCACCAATAACAGTTTTGTTATGTTGTTTGTTTGTATGTAAACTCCACTATTTTTGCATTAAATAAAATAAAGGATAGTAAGCAGTATGTCCTTAATAAATATAAAAAATAGATTCATTATTTACTTCGATTCCATTATATTTACCAATTCTAATGGTCAGCAATTATACAAAAACGATAAGTGCATATGTATATATAACAGTTAAACTGTCAAATATTCCTTTCAAACTGTGCACCCAAACAATAACAATCCTGTCAGATATCGGCCGATACATCAGCAATATTGTTTTATTATCGTTTCGCTCCTGTTGCGAAGCGAACCAAAATTACGATTACGCCAGAATTCGAGCGCAACTGTTCAATGATGCATACGCACGTCCCATTCGTTTTCGATCCCAAAACGTAGGGAGAAACAGGTGAACGCGGTGTTAATCGTTCGGGGAACATCAGGGGCAGGCCTCGGGATCGTATTTTATCTCGCAAATGATTGGCACAAATCGAATTAATGGGAGGAAAGCGATGGGTTGACGTTTTCAGTGTTGACACAGTTACGGATACCATAAATTCGGAATCGGGATCCTCCATTCAACGATTAATTGAATATTAGAAACGGGCTTAATAGATAGCTTAACAGGTTGAATCGTACAGGTAATTTATTGTTGAAGGAAATCCGGTTGATTTAATTTTAAACAATAAAAATGATGTTGGCACACTTTCGCATAAAGCAGAAATGTTACGTAGGTAATATATAAATCTAGAGAATGCTTGTAAAACGAAGAGATTTATTGAATGAAATTCCATTCCTCGAAAGAATGGAGAAGAAATCCAGCTCATAAATACATAGTTAATGTCTGGGATAGGACAGAAGTGCTTGAATGTAAATTAGGTTGGGATTTACTTGTGTTCCTATGTTTAGTCTGCATCCTATTTTACTTGGAAGTAATGTGAATATTCTCTAGCAACGTAGATGCATTTTCAATTCGCCTTACCTGCATCGTAGTAATTTGCACTAAGGATCTACCAGTCTTTTTTTTAAGATACTATTTTAGCTATCTCATTTTCACACAACCGTGTAAGGCAGCATGTTTTACGATAGAACGTGCCCCCATTTGGTGTGCTTTTTCTATACTAGAAGAAATGCTTGGTTTAACACAGTTTTTGAAATAAGATTTTATTCATTGACTTAAATGTAATTCCTATTTCAATAATCAAGCAGAGCAACTCAGATAATCAAATAATTCTTTGACTGGCGCCCTTATCATAACGATTTAGTATCAAATATCAGAGGGGGATTTAAAGGTGTAAGGCCAGCGACGGATCAGAAACTTTATGTTAAAAATGACTAAATCAAAGCTACGAACGAAATCTGACTTTGCATATCCTCTTTAGGATTTTGTGAAAGCGTACGACTTAACAGAGAGAAGAACAATATATGGAAGTAATGCAAAAGCAAAATATTCCAAGTTAATTACGGTTAAGGAAAGAAAAAATTGCACAGTTTAGAGGAAAGATCGGAGTTAGACAAGGGAATTCATTATCAAGGGTATGTGCTATTTAA
>RXPK01003666.1:0-89089 GCA_004143645.1 Protaetia brevitarsis | reverse complement strand
AACCACACTACATTGCTACAAGGATAAATATTTTCAGTATAAATAAAATGAAGTTCATTAATAATAATGTTAGGACAACTAACAACACTTCAACGCCGATGAAATGTAACGTTCAGGAAACGACTTGTGATATAAGTTCGATACACAATACTACTAATGATAATACAAAAGAATCGAAACCGAATTCTAATGATGAGCAGAATGGAGGTACTGACCATATTTTACCTGAAATAAACAATGCTGATGGCTTAGCACAATGCAGTAGCGAAGGAAACGTTTTAAAGCAATATGTGTCACCTTTAGATAACAAAAATAGGTTCGTATCTTCATCTACCCATTCCTTCGGTGCAACAAAGTGGTTTTTTAGAGACATTGTGGAAGATCCCCTAACGACGTTCTGTCCATACGAGCTTTTTGGAGTTTGTAAGGATGCCGAGTGTAAATATAATCACTGCTCAAAAACGTAAAACTGTAAGGTTGTTTGCAATTATATTATTTTTAATACAATAATAGTACAATTTTTTGCCATTAATAATGTTCTAGATTTATGGATGTAAATTATTGTATATAACAACAGTTAAATGCCAAAGTTACGTAAATACTATTATTTTGTACTTAAACCGTAATAATATATCCACAGTGATTGTAAATTATATTTTTATACAAAATAAATTTTAAATATTTTCATTTTATTTTATTTCCCTTATACCATTAACCACCATAAAGAATATCGGATCCTTGCCTCAGCATATAAGTTCTAACAGGTATAGTATAGATGTTCTAAAAATTCAGTGACACGCTTTTGAAGCAGAGTATGAAAGGAAAATCTTGTGATTAATAACTTTTGCAAAATATTTGCTTTATTCCGGATTGTATGAAATAAAAGGCAAATATGATTCAAATGAACTTTAATAAAATTAACATGTAAAGAAGGTAAATAAGCTATTAGAATACCTTTAAATTTATCATTAGATATTTATAGTATTTAGTGTAGGTACACTTTATTCATTCATTCATTCATTCAAGTTAGGGTGGGCACTTGATGTCCGGGCACTTGAGCAAGGTGCTCATTGTACCATCCCTATTGATTCTCTTATTTCTACTCGAGCAGCTTGGTGTTCTCTATAAAGCCCAGTGTCTTGCCCAGTGGAAACTTGAGAACCTTCGAGGGCTCCAATAGATCTCTCCCGAAGTACTTGTACCTAAGTACCTTAAGTTCCTCACAAGTGCAGATTACATATAAACTCGTTTCCTCCTATAATTCGCATCTTCTACACCACGGTTCGCTTACACGGCCTGTGTTGTATAGATGCTTTTTCAGAGGACAATGTCCAGTTACCAACCCAGTAATGGTTTGTAACTTCTTTTCTTACGCGCTGAGTAGGTTATCAGAGAAACTACCATCCCTATCCCTATTAGCGTTTTGGTATGAGTTGACCTTCAGTCGACCTCCATTTCTTTGTAGTTTTTATCTAACCAGGTCCAGATCTCCTTTCTTGCGGGAATTCTCATGATTTCCACATACGGGCTATCTTGGACCCATCGAAGGTGTCTCTTAGAGCCCTCCTTGGCTAGCTGCAGGGCGGATACCTCTGCTGGAAGACCGTTGTATGTTTCCCAGGCTTATAAGTTTCCTTTGATTAGGACTGGGCCCACAAATACCGGCTCCTGTGCCTTGGCTGGATTTGGATCCGTCCATGAACCGTTTATTATTAGCAGCGATCCCACTGCATGCCTGGTCTCTGTTCGGTATGGGGATTTTCACCTTTTCAGTGAAGATAATTTCGGGTGCCATGCTGTCGGTGGGCATTTGCAACAATGGCCCGTCCAGCATCGTGCCCGTAGTATAAGTGTGCCCTCCCACCCTGAAGTTGGGATGCCACAGGTTGTTGGCTTTCAGTCTAAGGATCGCATTCATTGCCTCCCCTCTCACATAGAGCTCCAGCGGGGGGAGGCTCACGATGGTCTCAAGAGAGGCGGTCCCTGTGCTGTTAATTGCACCAGTGATACCCAGCAACGCCTGTCCCTGAACAGCGGTTAGCAATTTCCACTGCGGAGGACACTTCTGTCCTCCACCAGACTACTGCCCCGTCTGTTATTGCTGGTCTTATCATGGCAGTATATAGCCAATGGCTCACCCTCGGCTTTAATCCCCAGTTTTGCCAGCAACCCTCCTGCCAGCGCCCAGAATAGTTGCGTAGCCCTGGTCGTTGTTTTGACTAAGTTGATTTTTCCAGGCTCAGTTTCGCATCGAGGGTAACCCCAGATACTTTACTTCCTCGGTTTAATTGTAAACTCCGGCCCAACACATCTAACGCCGCCTAGGTCATCGAGTTTCCTCATGTTGGTAAAGGCAACCAACTTTGTTTTTTGTGGATTAACTGTGAGTCCTTGTGAAAGGCACGATTCCTCGACCATTCGCAGTGCATTACGCATTATGCCCACAACCACGCTCGGGAATATTCCTCTAGCTACGATGACAATGTCATCAGCATACCCCTGCGTCCATATTCCTTTGTCGTTTAATGATCTGACGAGATTATTCACGACCAAGCTCCACAACAGTGGTGACAATACTGCCCCTTGAGGACACCCTCTGGTGGTCCTCATAGCGATATTTTTATCTAGCATATTGGCATAGACCACTCTGCCTCTTAGCATGCAGTTAACTCATCTGCTAGTCGTGTGGTCAATGTTCCGTTTCATTAAGGATCGGTTGATCGAGGGCGTTGATGTGTTATCGAAGGCGCCCTGGTTGTCCAAAAATACTGCAACGGCAACTTCCTTTTGATGTAGACTCCTTTCGAGTTCTTCCACCAAAGTATGCAGGGCAGCCTCTCCCGATGTGCTCCTTTGGTATGCCCATTGCAGAGGATGCAGAGGATATCTAGCAAGTGCTCCTTCTGTAATGTTTAGATGTATAATTTTTTCCATAGTTCTTCACATAAAAATATGTGGGACTAAGTGGTCTGAATGATTCGGATGTAGTATGTGTCCTTTCCAGATTCGGAATGAACACAACCCTAGTATCTCTCCAAGCCTTGGGAATGTAGCCCAACGCATGGCTAGCTCTAAATATATCCAAGAGGGGCCCCATGATGTCTCCAATTGCTTCCTGTAGCAATCTTGGAAACACGCCATCTGGTCCCGATGATTTATACGGTTCAAACGGACTCAACTGCCCAGCGAACAAGATGAGGTTTGAAAGTTATCGTTTGATTTCTCCAATCTTCATAGACGCCCTCCTCACTGCGTCTGATTGGTCTGTTTTACCGAAGTCCACCCTGTTCGAGCCGGGAAAGTGCACGCTGAGAAGGTACTCAAGAGTCTCCTCCGCAATGGTTGTGAACCTCCCGTCCGGCAGCTGAATGGACCTCAGTGTGTTAGTCCTTCTTCAGAATCCTGTGAATTCTGACCATGTCAGGGACACCTTCTATGTCCTCTGATTACGGTAATACGGTCTCCAACCAGCCCGCACCAATGTTTCCTCAGAATCCTTGCCAATTCGAAGACTCACGTGTAGTCCTTTGTCGGAAGACTTGGAGCCGAGGGTTGCCCAACGGTCGACCCTGAGCCCTGGATTCTGTCTTTCGAGCCGCTTCAAACCTACTGTCAGATCCTCCTTCGTAGTCTCTGGTAGGAATGCCAGCACTCGCTGTTGCTTTGGAAGCTTATCACTGTTGATCAGCTTTTAGATTTGTTTCTTGTGCGAGATAGTCTCTCGTTGTGTTGAACAAATCCTCCTCCGCACAGATTACCCCATAGTAGTCGTCCATAAGGCGGGAGGATTCAAATAATGGCTGCTTTGATCCCCTTGAGGACAGCCTTGTAATTCGCGACCCCGGGCGCAAGTTTCGACTGTTTGGTCGCCTGTTCCTCAGGAGTACCCCTGGTCGACACGGTTCGCTTAACGGCCCCTGTCGACTCAGGCGTACTCTTTGGTTTTGCCTGTGGAAGGAGGAGCCTTATATTGCTGGTGTCAATACCCTGCACTCTCATCTTCCTCAGTTTCTTCAGTTGCGTCCCCGAAAGAACTCTTCTCTCCTGGGGTGCCTGGTCCTTCTTCTCAGCAGTCTTACTATCAGACCGCTGTGCAAGTTCTGTTGTGGATTCTCTTCAAACTCCAGTATTAAAGGTTTAGTTGCTCTTGGTTTCATAGTGAGTCCCACGAGTACGGAAGAAGTATTTCATCCATGCCTACAGAGCTCCCATTATAGGCACAAGGCGTGTATACAAGGGGGTGCCGCCTGTTGCCTGGTGCCCCAGGTGGGTACCAATAATAATTGATCATGTATTCAGCCCCCCCCCCCCCCCCCCTCCCCGTCTCACCTTAAGATTTAGGTTTTTCTCTCCGGCTTTCACCTAGGCCATATTGCGGGTTTATTCGCTCAGGCACATCCAGTCACTCTTCACCATATTGCGGGGTTTAGACCGCTCAGATCTCTGGGTCATGGTGTCTGGTAGGCTTATAACCGCTCAACCCAGGGCATCTGTTCAGGATTAAAGAATCAAGCCAGGTGTGCTGGGCCTCCCTATCCGCCACCTGGGAGCTATCAGTTATTATTAAATGCGCCCATGGAACGACTTTCGTTATCTCCCAGCATTCGCCAAGGACATTGATTATATATAATATATTTATATAAAATCAATGGCCACGGAGTAAGGGAAAACCATGGCAAAAACCTTACTTTGGAAGGATCTGGGAAGAAGTCCCAGACCTTATTACTGATAGCCGCGAATTATTATTATCCTTCTGAGTGCTGAAGAAGCAGCCTCCGCGTCTCCTCAAATTCCGACAGCCTTGCCTTTCTCGCGTAGCTGCTCCCTTTTTCACACATTCGAAGTTGAAACAGGAAAGATGATGACCTAAAAAACAAACAAAACAACAGCGGTACCTATTCTAATACTTAATAATAACTTAATTCTAATTATTCTAACCAAGAGCAATTAAATAAAGATTTATATTTTAAATATTTGTAGTTTAACACCAATTCCGACCACTAAAAGGCATAAAATATTCATTTATAAGCGTACTACCCTACTAACTATCTAAATATCATGCCGTAGCCTATCTAGCTCTTTAGCAACATTACTAAAAAATTCCCACCTTTCGATCGACTCATTATCTCTAATATCTGTTTCGCGTGGCGGCCAATTTAACCCCCTAGCTAATACCCTAACCTCCGTACGCGACCGCCACTCATCAGTGAGTGGACATTCAAATAAGACATGCCCGGCTGTATCTACCCCACCACATTCACAAAGAGAATCATTCACCCTCCAAATTCTACATAAATGTGATTTAAAATTACCGTGACCTGTTATTAATTCTACCGCCTGATACGATAAATTAACCTCATTTCCCTAAAACGTGTAACGCTACCGATAAATTCCTATCCACCTCCCATTTAAGGTATTATCCCACCTACTCTGCTATCATTATTAAGTTTATCCCTAAACGCTTTTTTAACTACGCTAGCAGAAATTAGCCCTAATCTAATAATCAGCATATCTCCCCTAGATAACCGCCTCTTTGCTATTGATCCGCCCTCTCATTACGATTGTACCTACATGAGTCCTAGTCCAAAAAGTGTTTATATCCCCCTCGCGCAACATATCCAGTAATACTAACAACAAATCGGTCGGATTTTTTAAATTCCGTAACGCTCTAATACAGATAAGCTATCTGTTATAATTCTCACGTCCCGCATAAATTCCCATTCGCGCCTACTATAAGCTACTGCCTGAAAAAAATATTGCAATGATCCCCTAATTTAAACTTTTGATTATGTATTTCAATACCCCTGTTATAAACAACAAAAGCCGCCCCTGTACCACCCTCACCCTCCGACCCATCCGTAAAAATTTCTAAACCCTCTGGAAAATGCCTATAAATTTATCATAACTAATACTTTTTAATTTCGCGGGATGAATTCGCCCCCCTATATCTACTCGCCTTTCTAAATCTCCCGGTTCTAATCTAATTCCCGTTGCCGTAATCAACCCTATTTTATTCGCGTCCCTACGAAATTTGAGTTCCCTCAAACGTAAATCTACTGGTAAAATACCCGAAATAATACACGCCGCGTTTGCCGAAATAGATGAATACGCGTTCGCGGCCCTAACTGTTAACAATCTTTGCGCCCCGATTAATTTTTTAGTTTCTTTAATCTACACGCATCTGCCCATATCGCCCCCGCGTACAATATTGCCGGTTCAATAGCGCCCTTATAAATAGTACCCGCCGCGTTACAGTACGCCCACGTAACCCTAGCCGATGCTCTAATTTTATTACTCATTTCCCTACCTTTCGCGGAAATATACTGAATATGTACTTTAAAATTTAGTTTATCATCTAAAATAACCCCAAGATATTTAACAAATTCTTTACAATAAATTCTACCCTCCCCTAGTTTAAATGTATGCTTTCTTTGTCTCGGTTTGCCAAAAATTACCGCCTCTAATTTATCCGCATTAAAATTCAATTTATTATCTAAACTCCAATTTAAATATTTGCTAAAGCCTGATTAGCCCTATTTTTTAACGTATATATTGCCCTGCTTTAACTAATATGTAGTATCTGTCCGCGTACGGCGACTATCTCACAACCCTCTGGTAATATAATTTCAAAGAGACTATCGTATAAAATATTCCAATACCCCGACTCCGAACGCGAATCCTGTGGACAACTATTAGTAATTTTTCTTGTAATACTAATACCCGGTTCCTCAACTATCGCGACTCTATCAGAAAAATATACGCTAGCGATTCTAACTAAATTATCTGGGCAACTTTTACGCTTTAATTGTACTATAATTTTTGGCCACCAGGCATTATCAAAAGCACCTTTAATATCTAACAATATAATCGCACTATATACTTTTTCTAACCTAGCGGTTTGAACTGAATTTACAACCCTATCTATCGCATCTACAGTTGATTTACCCTTACTAATCATATTGCCTACATTCATAGAGTTTTGTGATCGCATTAAAAAAATCTATTCTATTTTATAATTAAACTATCTAATGCCTTTCCGATAACGGTAATAGACTAATAGGTCTATAACTACTAGGATCCGTCATATCAGTTTTACCCGGTTTAGGAATAACCTTAACTAATTGACGTTTCCAGCAAACCGGAAAAATGCCTCTATCTAGACAGTTATTAAACAGTTTCGCGATAAAATACGGTACTATCTCATAAGCCCTTAAAGTAATATCAGCTGTAATACCGTCTATACCCGGCGTTCTACGTGGATTCATCGACCTAAAAGCAACCTCTATTTCAGAATCAGAAAAACCTAAATCATCTGCATCCCTAGATTCACTACTCGCAAATACGCTTATGCTCCTCCCCGTCATCTATCACTGTATCTCTTGGAAAAAACCTATTTAATAATAAATTCGCAGTTTCTTTCTCTGCGTTCTGCGTATATAAATTTTGACCTAACTTTAATGTTACCGCGGTACTATGCGAATATTTTTTACGTATGACTTTATATGCAAGTCCCCAAGAATCCTTACCCCCTGACCTAGTACAAAATTCACGCCATTTATTCTCTTTAGTGGTCTGAATTAGTTTTGTCCCTTATTTTAACCTATATACGGTTTCACGATCCGCGCTAACTTCCGCGTATTACTCTCTGAATACCCCGCCTCAATCTATTTACGTCTTTCCTTAACCTAGTTAGTTTAGAGGTCCACCACGGAACCGATTTCCTAAAACTAATTTTATGCGGCATCGACTGTTCACAAGCTCTAACAACCCTATCATTAAATTTACTCGCTATATTTCCAATTTCTCTATCTGATCTACTATCAGTGGCGGCTCGTGGTCGGAAACGTAGGGGGTTCACAAAATCAAAAACATGCAAATTTTTAATTTAATTTAATTTTTAACTAAAATCCAATCATTTTTTTTTTCGTACATGTCCTTAAATTTTCTTGTAAAGTCTCTAAATTTGCCTTTTGTAGTTTGCGTCAAATTAAGTTCTGGTTTTGGTCTGCCCATACTTTTAACTTGATTTTTTTGTTCATAACTAAACGAATTAAAATTGTCTTTCAAATATTGCACAGTAAAACTGTTGGCATCCATAGTTCTTACTTATATATTGTTTAGTGTTTACTTACAATACTACTTTGTTTTATGTGCATTTCATTATCTTTTTTACGTACTATGTATTTCATTTCTTTTTTTACGTACTATATATTTCTTTTTTGCTTTTAGTGGCGGCTGCGCTTTTGCCAGAATTATTTTGTTTTTCTAAAAAAAATCAATTATTATTTGTATCTTCGAGGGAAATGTACGTTTTTTGGGATCAGTTAAAGATTTACGAATTTAAGTTTGTGATTTTATGTGCGCGGGTTTAATAAACGTATTGTTGTAGAAGTACCTCAAACGAAAATTTAAATCAGTGTTTTAAATAAAGTAGATAGTTTTTTTTAACAAACATATTGTCTAATTTCCTTTTTTTACAAAGTAAATTTAAGATATTTATAATTAACACTAAGTATTTAAATTTTACAACCATTTATGTGTTAATTATATCAACTTTTATCATCTAATAATTCTTTGAAAATCTTCTCATAACTAAAATATAAAATTAAATTTAATACGGATCTGTATTAATTCATCTAAACTACACGAGTGTGATTAAACATTGAGCACTAGCTTAATATCAGCAACAAATTAATAGATTAATATATTAAAATTTTTAAATTCCAAGCAAAAGAAAACAACACATTTGCCACCCCAATATCTATATCACACTAGCTTCTCGCTCGCACGTTACGAAGCAGAGAGCCGAGAAACCAATCAAAAACCTGGAAACAAATCCGTCCAATCACGGAAAATATAGCGATAGTGAAATATAAATAATATAATGTTATATATAGTCACGAAAATTCTTGTTAAAACTTAAAGTATAAAGAAATATACCGTTATCCTAAATATCAAAACAACTTCAAATGAAAAAACATTAAATTAAAAATTATTCATATAAATTGTTTTTTTTTTAATAAAAAACCACGCCAGTATGTTATTTAATAAATTAAAATAATTACGCACCCTTGGTTTCATTATGAAACTGTACTGAACAAAACGATATCTAGTTCTTATGGTAGTTACGACCTGTGAACGGTGAGTCATTCATAAACAAAACATATATATTGCTCGCGATGTACATACATATGTATAGAAAGGAACGTCGCGTCGTTTATTCGTTTCGCTGCGTTATATTTCACGAATATATTAAGATCGAGTAATAGATTTTATTAGTTTGTAATCGACGATTTGTTTAGGAGGTTCACGTGCTCATGTGCTCCTATACAGAAACCGCCACTGCCTACTATCATCTAATTCCCTATCTAAATCAGTGACCTCTCTAATAATGAATTCCCTAAACGATTCCCAATTAGCTTTTTTAGAACAAAAACCCACCCTTGAACCAATACTCTCAGACCTATAATCTTTATTAGTACAAAATTCTATAAATTTATATGATCTGAAAGCGTTTCCTCATTTAATAAACCTAATGATTAACTAAACCGTACGCGTTTCTATTCGCAATTGTTACATCTATAAAACTACTACCGCTATGCCCTACAAAAGTCGGCACATCATTGTTATTTAAAACAATTAGGCCTTTATCATTAATTAATCCCTCTAAAACCCGCCCGCGCCTATCCTCTATCGGACTACCCCATAACTGATGTTTACTATTAGCGTCTATCGCAATTACGAAATTATTTCCCCCTAATCGACTCTAATTCGTTTATTACATTACTAAGAATGCGAACATTATTATCAAACTTCCTAGTATGTCTTTGCTCTGGAAGAATATATAAAGATATCCTAATAAATTTTAGTCCACTAGAATTTTGAATTTCAACTGTAATAATGTTCGCATTACTTTTATCCCTTAATAATAATCCCCTTAATTCATTATCAGTAATTACAATAGCTGCTCTAATTGGATGATCATCATCCCCTGCAAAAAAAGTTTTATAACGCATTGGTAAACCGCAAACTTTCCCTTTACGGTTCCTGAATAAACCCGATATTAATATTATCCCTAACAATTTTTTCCACTCAATTGTATGTCGCTCTTCTCCCTAAGATGATTAATACAACTAGTGTTATTAATCATTATAATTTATGTATGTTTGATATTTACACTCGAAATTTTTTTTTATTTTCGCAAACCATGCATTTAATAAATTGCGATTTGCAGTCTTTTTTATTATGATACCTCCGCATTTGCCGTAAAGCGCCTCGTTTTTACAATTTTTAACTATATGCCCTATACCTAAACAATTAAAACAATATAGAACCGAATTATAATCCCTAACTAGGCAAGTTCGCCACAACATAAAATATTTATTTTTAAATTGATAATAAGATCTTAATTTAGGACTTACAGTACAAACTACATTTTTAACCCCTCGCTCACGATCTATATTAGACGCAAAATATCTAAATACCCTAATCTGTTTTTTATGCTTTCTATGCTATCAAAATTTGCCTTAACAACATAATTTTGATTTAAGATGCGAACTGCAGGAGGAAACGAGTTTACATGTAATCTGCATATGTGAGGAACTGAAGGTACTCAGGCAGAAATATTTCGGGAGAAATCTATTGGAGCTCTCGAAGGTTCTCAAGTTTCCACTAGGCAAGATACCGGGCTTTATAGAGAACACCAAGCTGCTCGAGTGGAAATAATTAATAGGGATGGTACAATGAGCACCTAGCTCAAGTACCCACCCTAACTTTAATGAATGAATGAATGAATACAGAGCAATCACATAACAATCTATAGAGTATTTTATTAAAATAAGGAAGTATGAAAAAATTCATAATTTTGTGGACATCTTTTCAGCGTACACCTTATAATTCCCTAAATTACCTGTGTATACAGGCTTTGTTAACCGGTAGAGCGATTATAACCAAATTCTATACATGTCGTTCAGTCCTTAGTGTACCACCCTATATCTGTACTGATCGAAAGAACCATATGAACAGTGCAAGTTCTTTTTTTTTATCTTTTACCCTTTAAACATTATTTGAGTGCTATAAAACGGAATTTTCATATACGTAGAACAGTGAAGCGTGAGTTGTCTGAGTCGTATGATCATTTTACAACATTGCAATACAGTAGAAAATCAACGACTCTTCTCAACTTTGTCATCTTGCAAATTTAAAAAAAAGCATCGAGGATGCCTGGGAAATTTCATGATGCAAATCAAGAATACACTGATCCGCAATCGATTGTTAACTTTTTGCATCCTCGTTCGTTGGAGCTTATACGCTTGGGGGTTCTCGGACAGATGCATTTGAGTGCTCTGCTACGTCTTCAACTATTTCCGTAATGTCTGTGACTAATGTTGATGTTCTCGATGCTATAAAAACATTGAAAAAAACAAGCTTAATTTGGAAATGATAATATTCCTACTTACCAAATGTACTGTGCCAAGCATATTTGCCAGCATATTTGTTGAGCTGTTGAACAGGATTTTTAACTTTTCTCTGGCAACTAGTAGGACTTACCTTTATTTGTACTTATTTATATAGACTTCAGTCGAGCATTGGACACTCGTTGATCATTTATTACTGCTTTGGAAATTTTCGTACTATGGCTTCAGTGACTCCTTAATTCGATTCTTCAACTCCCACGTGACGGATAGAGTGAACTATGTGGCTATATAAATCGAAGTCATTTTGTCCTACGTCAGTTGTACCGCAGAGCTCAAGCCTTGGTCCAGTCGATCATGTTTACTTTATTACGATTTGATAGCTTCCCTGGAATGTGACGTTTTGGCCGACGCGGTCGACCTTAAGATATATCCCAGGATGCAGAACTCGTATATTATACGCTTTTTACAGAGCTTTTACAATTTAAATATGATCTGTGACTGCGGCGTAATAAACAACCTATGATTGGACTTAACTAAATGCTGTGTTGTAACTTTTACTAGAAAAAGTAATTAGTTCAATAACTCTTATTGCATCAACAACACATTCGTTGAAAGAAAAACCTTCGTCAAAGATGTTGAAGTTGTTTATAATAGTAAGCTAACCTTCGCAGACCATCCTCTCTAGATTTTCAATTCTTCTGGATTCACCCCAAGAATGATTCGAAACTTTGCAAATGTGGATGCCATCAAACCATTAATTATTATTTGCTTCGGTTCGTAGCAAGTTGGAATACGCGTCAGTTGCTTGGTATCCGACATATAATATTCACTTAGCTGAAATTGAACGAATACAACGAAAGTTTTGAAAATATTTAAGCTTTAGAAGTGATGGCGTTTACCCTCAAAAGAACATTGGTGACATATATCATTTTTTGTCATTGTAGGGATGACTTGAAAAAGCAACCCACGAAAATATGAAAGACGTGGACTCTGGCAGCTACTGGAACTACTCTGATATAGTAAAATAGGCAGTAGCATGATATCAAAATGGTAAATAAATATGTAATTGGACTTTACGATGGCTTCACTGGACCTACATCTCAATTAGAGTGTGAACCTGCAGTTATGTACCCTTTCATCTCTGATTGAGCGGCACGATCAATCCGCTGGGGATGGGAAATGGCTTATAAAGTTGCGAGGATGCTAATTTGAAGTTCCAATAGCGACCTTATATACATGAATGAAACTAATGAAGGCTAAACACAAAAAAATCTTGGTGGTTAAACAGCTTTATTATTTACTGTCGATGAAGCTGCATATTTAAAATATATTTATATTACTTTTCTATCTGATTGCGGATTCCCTCTGGAATATGTGATGACGTATACAGAGACAATCTCAAACCAGCTAAATATGATCAAATTTAACAAATGCATTAAATGTTTATCCAGATTCCAAACTCAATTGTGACAAACCAATTCCAAAAAGGACCCACGCTGAACGAAGGTAGTTGTTCATCGTTGTTCAAAAAACAGGCGAAAAAATTGTGGGTTCGTCAAAAACGACGACCTCATGTTTAGTGCTGCTGCGTTTATATACATATATATACATATAGATTGCAGCAACCCTCATCATAGCCAGAAAGTAGACAAAATGATAAGTTTTGCATGCCTAGTGAGTCAGTGAGGTGGGCAGTCTGATGAATTTAACCCAATAAATACTAATTATTAATTAATTATCTTATTTAATACTGTTATTTATTATATTTTGTGGTAGATAAGGTACAGATATACATCTTTTATTAATGAATAGGAGAGTAAGGGGAATTAAAATTCCCATTCATGATATGTTTTTCTAAATTATCGGTGGTAAATAAACCAATAAACAAGCGAGAATTAACGTAAACGAAAAAACTATACGAAGCTGTAAATAAAGACGATAGATAGTAAACCAAAGAAAAAAATCCTAAAAAAGCAAAACTAAAACGATACAAATCCTTGACGTCAAAATAGATATAAGTACCTATATAAAAAACGATAAATACTGTAACGAGCGCCATTTTTAAACTAGCGGTTTCGATAGGCGCCCCTAGATGGCGCTAGCATAGCGGAAGAGAGAATTACGTACGAGGAATGACGGAGGGCAGTACTGGGTCGAAGATTCGTGATTATTCTTCTGAATCTAGAAACACGCCCTAGATGTGTCTCGAACAATCTCGTAATCCCGGCACCAGATATAAAATAACGCGTGGTTATTGGTCGCGCAGTCAGTCGGTACGAGTTGAATAGTGCGGATCGCGAGTGGAAATAAATACGAGCGAATTAGTACGTGTAATATAAATATCGGTGGAAATAAATCGTTTCCATAAATTAAGGCATTAGTAATTAAGTGATTTAATTAATAAGCATTTTTAATAGTACGTAGTAAGTGATTTAATTTTAGTGTTTTATTTTGATCTTATTTAATAGATTTTAAGTAGTCCGTAAGTGTTAATAAATCAAATTAATTTAAATATATCGCCTGTGTATTTTTATAAACCCCGACAATGTTTAAGAATAGAAAAACGTTACATTGGTGTCAGGTGTGGGGTATTAGGCGATATATTCATGAATATAAACCGAGTTAGTGGACTAATAGTGTTTAATTAGAGAGGGAATTAGAAGAAAGGGATGAAGATACAAGTGGGAGGAAGGCTGAGCTTCAGTTGAGTTTGAGAACAGCAATGGAAGCAGCTGGTGTAGATCCCGAGACATATTTGTTTGAAGTGTCTGGTGGTAATAGCGAACTTCTAGCGGAACTTAGAAATATAGAACAGAAAAATATCGAAAATTCTCGCAAATTAGAGGAGGAATTTATAGAAAATTCTCGCAACTTAGAAGAGAAAGTTATAGAAAATTCCCGCAACTTAGAAGAGAAAGTTATGGAAAATTCTCGCAACTTAGAAGAGAAAGTTATAGAAAATTCTTGCAACTTAGAAGAGAAAGTTATGGAAAATTCTCACAACTTAGAAGACAAATTTATAGAAAATTCTCGCAACTTAGAAGAGAAAGTTACAGAAAATTGCCTGAATTTCAAACAGGAACTAATGGAAAAATTGGTTGAAAATTCTACACAGGTTAATGAGAAAATCAAGAATATAGAAAAAGAGCTGAAAAGAATCGAAGAAAAATTCCAAGAGGAATTGGACGGTCGCATGAAGGTGATAGAAGAACAAATTCATTCTGGAGCCATACCAAAGACGGAAGAAACTGGAAATTCTACCAGGAAGCAGTCAGATGGAACCAAGAAATACAGTGCCCATCTGTAAGGTTCAAAGTAAATGTGACCTGCTATACATTCGACGCAAAGACGCCCTTGGAAGACTATTTGACGCTGGTGGATACAACGGCTACGGTATATGGCTGGACGGAAGTTACCAAAGCAGCCATGCTATCAGTAGCTCTGCGCTGCGATGCTTTGAAGGTACTCCAGGCTATTCCTTCGCGAAGCGACAAAATTACCAAACGCTACTTAATCATCTGGAGATGCGTTTTGATAATAAACATCTGCAGCCAATATATCGCTTGCAGTTGAAGAATCGCTGCCAGAGGTTAGACGAGACTCTACAGGAGTATGGAGCTGACATCATTCGTCTGGTTAAGAGTGCGTATCCAACGGTACCAGAAGATGTGTGTGAGACTCTCGCTGTGGAAAAATTCCTGCTTGATAAAGATACTTAACAGGCAGATGGAGATTACTAAAAAAAAAATATTTTATGATTGTAGGTACATATTCCTGAAATATTTCTGGCCCACATTGTCTGAATTGAAGATGACTTGTATAGTCCTATATACACTTATTAAGAGTTTACGCTAAAATACCAGAAGTCTTTATTTTTCCATGGATTCCATTTGTTGTCGAAAAATGAAAACAAACCAAAATTGTAAAAATTACAGGTAACATATAGAAGAGGATTGCAATTCACAAAATATAAAACCATTTTTTTTTCTGTTAGCTTTAAAAAGAGCATTTTCAACTTATATTGTTGAGAATTCTAAGTTTATTTGCTCACTCTATTATGTTTATGTATATTGTAATGGCTATAAACAATTACACTTGCTTAACAAGTTTATTAAAACACTAATGCTAACACAGTCATGCCAAAACGTGTTTTTATAGTATTTTTTTTCTATTTAGCATGTTTGTGACACAAATCTTGTTTCTTTTTTTTCTGTAAACTTCTTCCTATCCTGCGAATACATGGAATTCAAATAAACTTTACTATCAAACAAGTCACCTTATTGTGGGGTGTCTTGAAAACTGAACTTTGAATTTTCTATTTTCAAAAAGAACAAAAAGATGGAAGGTTGGTCTGTTATATAATAATTTTATAGGTTAGTTAATTCTCTTCATTTCTATTATTCATATATAAAAAATGTAAAAATTGATTAGAATTGTACGGTATTCACTTACCGTACGAAATATTCGTTCGGTGAAGGTCCGCTGTTCGTCAACTCATTAGGCTAAAACTGTACTGTAAATTAGTTCTGTTTCAAGTTGTTCTAATGATTTAAATAGATAAATTAAGTTGAACTTGTGCAATACAAGGACTGCTGAAAATATGTGTTAGGGGTAGGTACTAGTGCTGTGCAGTCGGACAGATTTCATAACCGGTTAACCATATGTACATAACCGGTATGACCGGTTATAACCGGCGCGACTCAGTTAACCGTCGTGACCAATTAACCGGCTTGACCGATTATCCGCTTTGATTGGATAATCGCCGTAATCGATTAAAAGGCAGTTTTATTTATTGTATGTCTATCTTTATATAAGTATTTTATATGTTTACTATGTTTTATAATATTTTTGTGTATATACTGCTGTGTACTGATGGTACAAACATAAATGCAAAGTGAAATTGAAAATGACACAAAATGAAAATTTAAATTTACTAGCTCAGCGGATAAAAATAAAGGGCGCAAAAGAACTAACAATCTCAAGGTTACTTTCACAATTGAACTAATCATGAAAAATAAAATGTGGGTAAAAGTAATCAAAAATAAAAGAACTGAAATTTTGAATGACGTAACAATCATTAATTTTATTGTTATAAAAAAAAAGAAAAAAAACATTTAATTACAATGATGCAGAAAAAATAAAACCATGAATTTAAGATTCTGGCCTAAAACAAAAACTGCATGAATCTACAATTAAAAAGGACGATGCAAATCCTTTAACAAACAAAGAGGTAGATTTGTTCTAGCAGAAAATCGTATTTCACAAAAAATCCACGTGGTTTCAAAATTACAACACATTAAATTAATTTAAACGTGGACAAAACAAGCAAATATATATTGAAATTTAATCACAAGCACAAAGCTTCTTTTCACCTAATCCGAGGTGATTAAAAAAAAACTAATTTGAAAACTAAGAAACGGAACATTTAAACTCTTTAAACTAAAAAAAACAATTTCTTCAAAAACAAATTATAATAACTGATCTTACATTCGACTTGTGTACACAACAAAATACAACAGCAATTATTTAATGAGTTCCTAGATGGACGATTTAAATATCAATTAAACAAACAAATCTTAAAACAAAATGAATTACCAAAATGGTAGCAAAGAAAATAAATAAACTGTACTCACGCTCGTCAATCTGGTAACTGAGTCTGGGTAACACGGTCGCATATACCTACATATATATAAAATTTACAATTGCGTGCGCTGCATACGCAGAATTCGACTAAGAAAATTCTAGCAAATAAACTACAAAATATACAATACTGATGAAGGCAATATGTACAATTGAATGAAATTAATATACACAACTGAACAATTACATTAAATTTACCAAACAATTCTATTAACAAAATGTTTTTGAAATAAAATATTAAAATTGTGGAAACTCTATCATTGCATTGATAAAGGTAACCTGGTATGAATAAAAATACAAATTTGAATTTCCGGAAACCCGGGTGCCAGACCACAGCAATACGTTTGCTAAAATTTTTAAAAATAATGTTATATAAATTGAGACGTCAGCTGAATGTTTAATTTCTAAAGTTTACCACAACTTGCTTCATCCTTGAACATATTTTAAGAGCTTAAATTTATACACAACAGTATTTTTTTTATTATTTTCAGCATATCAATAATTTTGGACTTTATATATTTACATTAAATTGCGCTTCTTGTACCAGGTTATGTAAGGCCTTATAGGTACACTTACATTTACGTATAAAAAAGCCACTTTTCTTAGTGTTAATTTTTTTATTTCGCAGTATTTTCTTACCGATTTTCTGAATACCCGTTTGCTTATAATACGAATAGTTATAACTAGCTCTAAGACAGCGTATCACAAACACATTTCCCTTCCAATATTTAAGTAGCTACTTATTAGCGATAAGTAGTTTGAGGCACAACTTATTGATTGAAACAAAATCCATACGTCATAAATGTACTCGACACCTCGCAAGTATAAAGATGTATTCTGTCAATAATCGGCGAGTACCTTACCCAACAATGGGACTAGGTAAATACTTACTCGTAAATATTCATTCATGTAGGGTATAATAATTGTCTACGATATACTTGTTGATTATCACTAATGCCCGGTAACATAAACAATAGTTACCAATTTGTCAAAGTTAATCAATGGATAACAGCAAAAATCAGTAACATAAACGTTTGTTAGGAGATAATCATTTGTTAAATCAGTTGTTAACTTAACCACCGCTATTCCGGTAGTTACACATTTGTTAAGATTTACCAAAACACGAAATGTGCCGAATGTCCAACGAGAGTTGCCGTGCATGATTGCATCAATAGATGGCGAAACATGTGACGGAAAATCTATTTGACATTTTGACAGAATTTTTATTTTTAATTTAATTTGATCACTGATCAATTAATTTAGTATAAGATAGCAGCAGTAAGTTTAAAATATATACGTTTAGTGATTATCACATTACATTTTTATAATTATGGAGGCTAGGTAGGTATAATTTCAACATTTTATTTCTGACAATATTAGCACTAAATTTGACACTATGCATCATAATGAGTAGGAAAATGCAGGATGCCGTGAGAAGAGCCAGAAATTTTACGGTACAAGAGAAACACACATTGTCAGCGATCATTGAAAATTATAAAAGAGTAGTAAAATAAAAAAAAAAACGGATGGAGTATCTATTAAACAAAAAAAAAAACGAAGTATGAGCAGAAATTACATCTGAATTTAATTGTCATAGTACTACTGGGTTAAGGATGAAAGAGCAGTTATTTACATTATACAACTTTATGAAAAAGAACAATCAACACGACCAAATCATTGTTTTATTTGCCTTTCTTTTCATATATTTTCATGATTCTTCTCTAAATAGTCGTGGTCTATGACGTCTATCATATATGTTGTCTAGTATATCGAATAGTTCTTCATTGGAGGGCGATGATTAATCATTCTATATATCCGTTTTGGTTATAATCGTTATAACAAACTTGACATAAGCCAGAAGCAAAACCTCAATTACTGAATTTCTAGGTGAAAACGTCAAAGTTTCAAGTTGGCTCTCTATCGGAACCAAAATGAACTATCAATTTTAGTAAATTTACAGTTACCTAGTTTACAATAGCCATTAATCAGTTGTTAACTAATTACTCGACATTTAACAAATGGTTAAGTTTATGTTACTCAACTTTTACTTAACAATTTGTTAGTGCTAACAAATGATTAACTAATCACTTGGTTACACACGCTTTATGTTACCGGGCATTAGTGGCATGATTTTCCTATATTATCCCTAAGCTATGGTATTTATTTCCATAATCTAAAAACTTTATTCAAATTCATTTATGCCTAAATTATTTGCTTTGTACTTCCATATCATATTTATAGTAAATATATTCCATAGATTTCAAAAATATTCTCACACGGTTATAAAATTGGCAAGAAAAAATAACTGGAAAAAATAAGGTGTAGTTACCTTATTAATTTTTGTTGTTTGTATATACAACGTGAAAGTAAAATCCATCCATTCTCTCTTTTTAATCGATCTGCATATTAATAGACAAGCCATATATTTCTACACGTCAAATATAAGGCAGTAAATGTTATTATCTACGGGTAAATAAAAAAAAAGATAAGGCAAAAATGAAGTTTAGCACATAAGTTTTCTAACTGTTCCTGATGCCAGCTGCTAATCATGCGATATTGCGGTAACTACGGTACTGCCTACAACACCCGTGTGCAATTATACGTACGAGTAATACACATCGTCATATAAAGACTGGTCGAAAACGTATACGTATGCATGTTACGTACTTATAACTTGCACAATGCGATACTCACTCATGCAAGTCTCTAGATGTCTAGAATGTACGATGTATTTAAATCAAGTTTCAATTGAATTAATTTTTGTACAAACATTGTGATTTGGAGCACTATCAGCAATTAATGTTATCAATTGCTATAGTTATAAAACATGATCACTATATTCTTAACTCAATCGCCGAGACCGGTTAACCCCGTGACCGGTTAACTTTCGCGTCCGGTTAACCGTTGTGACCAATCAACAGCCGTGACCGACGGTTGATGTTGCGGTTACAATGCACAGCACTAGTAGGTACTATGAAGTTGAAAATATTTTCTTTTAATACCAAGTTTCAAAACCCATTTTTTATTAATGAGAAAAGAACCTTTGTTATACAGATTTTCACACTTGTATGTATTAAGTATAACAGCTACACAACGGCTTCGTCAGATACAAGTAGGTACTAAAAGGGGATAACAAAAAGTCGCTCGTATCTCAAAATCTATTAAATAGGGAATGCTCATATAAAGCGATAGGGGATGATTTTTACTTCCTAATTCCGAATTAAAATACAGGTGTTCTATTAAAAAAAAATGAGTTTTCTGCATTTGAAAATATGTCACTTTGTTCCTCAGTTTTGAACACCCTGTATGTTAGAATGTAAAGTGTGCTTACCGTTTCTTAGAGTTATATCTACATTCATAACATAGCAAATTTGGAGTCTCTACTTGCAGTATTAACCGATATATTAATTTCTCAATGATGCAATGATTATGACTAAAAAAAAAAAACTTAAATAACTCAAAAACGGCAACATGTAGCTATAGGAATAGCTAATGAAAACTGACGTATTTATAGTTGTGGAATCCAAAAATGAATAAAAAATTTTATCATTCTATTTAAAATAAGAAAGTTGACACCCATTTCCGGTCAACCGGAAGTGATATTTTGGTTAAGGTATTTTACATTTATAGTTCCAATCGAACAGATACTGGTGCCAAAATCTCAAATATAAGTAAATAATAGAACATCATAAACTTTTAATGAACCAGTTGCGTGGGATAGCCTGTATATAGTACCTGCACTATGATATTATTTTTTTATGTACATATTCTTATTAATAGAAACAAAGAAATATTAAGTTAAATACGGTGCATCGTATAAAAATTAGTGAATTAAATAAGATGGAAAATATATTTTCTTAAACCGAATAAAAGATATGAAATTAAATAAATAAGTTATGTAATACTGTTTATTAATATTAATTCAGAACTACAAATTTCATATTATAATGTATTTACTATTTATGTGGTTTTGATAGAGGATATGGAAATGTACCATCCTGCACTTGTTGATCCCACTTCTCAACCCAAAAATTAGGACATATAGTTTTATACACATTTTTAAAATATTTGCAATCCTCATGCTGTTCATTATACAATCGAATACATCTGTGATAATCGGCAAACATAACGAAACAGTATCGGGATTGATTCTGGTTGGGGAATCGTGGGTCAATCGGAACCGTTTTTAGTTCATGTTCTCCACCCTTCAAATATAAAATAAGTGTAAGGTAATAATCTCTTACTATAGATATGTGTTAATACCTCTTCGCCCATGTTTGTGGATATATTTTGTCACCAAACACTCGTAAACTCTGTTCTACACCAAGTCCCACACCTTCTGTAGTTATCTGTAATGTTATCTAATCTCGAAATTCACGAAACGGTACCTACAAATATGATTCAAATGTGACTATAAACGTGATTCATTACTATAAATGTATGAGCACGCTTACGGAAAATTAGCTAGAAATTTCTATGAACGAAAAGAACATGTGTGTTACGTAATATGCAGGTATAACTTAAGCAATTATTGGATTTTATAAACCACAATGACGATATCGGCAACAAAATGCCAGTGAAAACGTCAACTAAATGAAATAACTTTCATTGGCAAAATGGAAAACTCAGATAAACAAACCTCGTATCGTCATTGGTCGGTTTATCGTAAAAGTATCCCGGCGTCGAGTCGTACTGAATGTTAAATAGTCGTGTAAAATGTTTATTTACACATCCAATATGTACGTTAACAAAAAAAATTAACACATTCTCAGCTATTTTTATACTTTGGGCATATCTATGCAATATAGGTACCTACATAAATTATTAGTATGAGAAGAACGCCAAATTTTGATGAGAAATATTAAGACTTTAATGAAAAAAAAAAAAAAAATTAAAGTATTAGTGGCTATATGTACTAATATTTTAGTTTTATGTTTTTTTTTTTGATTCTCCGATTATTTCTCCAGCCGTACGTTTCAGAATATAGAATAAATTAAACTCCCGAGTTAGTTGGCCATTGAATTGTCAATGTGTCATCGTGTATAAACGTCCATTCAGATATAATATCTATCTTTTTAATGTTTATGGTAGTACAATAAATTGTTGACATTTCAATTAAAGCATTTTAATGGAAGAATCATTTAACGTAATAGAAAGAATGTAAAATAATTTAAAGTTGTCCCGAATTAATAAAATGAGTCTTTTGAAAAAGACGATAGAAAAAAGAATCATCGAAACGGAAAGCAAAAAAAAAAAGTATGTATAACTAATAAAACGTGTAAGACACTAACTTAACAGGAGTAATTATATATTACGAAGTTTAGCCAAGAAACCACAATTTCGCACTACCTAAGATTATATACACACTAAACAATGAATTATAACAAAATAAATTACATCCATTTTTTCTGATATCCATGCAGAATTTACTTCCTTAAATTTTGGATATGCTGATTCCAATTTCACATATATTATACAATTATCTCACAGCATGCTCAAAGTAAAGCCGCGTCTACACCTACGAAGTTTGCCGAACTCCAAGCAATGATGAACTCCTATTATAGTAGCGTGGATGGGCAGTTTGGGGTTCGGCAAACTCTTTGCCTATTTCCTATCTAGCCGGAAACAAATGTTCGCTTTGACAACAGTATAGGTATAGTATCAATAGCATCACTGTCGTCTACCTATACATTGGTTTTTGAAACTTCAAATCGATGACCTTGGGTTTCCTTTTGACGGGAAATTCAAATTATCTGTATTACGTAATATACAAGAATTTTATAAAATACTAGTGTATTTTTTATGACTGATGTGGGAATGAAGTATTTGGAAGCGGAATATTTCCTTCTAAATAATTGAGCGCGAAATAATGATGTAACGGTATTAACAGTAAACGTAAATCTACATTTTCTAATCTAATGTTACCATAAAGCTATAAACGCACTCGCCGGAATGCGGTTATAGAGACCCTAGCGCGTTGTAAGATTTATAACTCAGTTGTACCGGAATATCTCAAATCAAAAAAGGGCGATTAATATGCAAATTTAAAAAAATAACACAAGAAGTGGAATTTAAAGCCTTTCCGGACTTGCCCTTTGTAAAATTTGTTTCAAACTGGGATTCCTCTAATAAAACTCTTGCGCATTACACTAGCTTCCCAGCCGAATTCATTTCATTCTGTATATGTATATATTACACACAATTTCATGTGTTAATTACAACATAATAATCATACTTGAAGCTGTTTTAGAAGAACAATCATCCTCCTGAATAATTATATGTTGGAAATGAACACTGCTAATTCTATTTTGTGATTCTGCTTATTTATGTCAGTGCGGCTAGCAGCTAATACCTAGCTCTGGATTATTGAACAATATTTATTTAAGCTTCTAAGGAGTTTGCATGTGAGCGAAATTCTTAGCTACAACACTGATATCTAAAGAAATGTAAATCCATGAATTCATAATAATTTTTAGAACTTTTGACGGAACAATAAATACCAAACATCGTAAACGACACAAAAAAATTGGCCAAGAAAATACTAACTTATACTTACTGAACTAATAAAATATCGAAATGGTATACAAATATGTTAAACGGATTAAAAAAAAACACACATGGAATAATTTATACACAAGTTGTGAATTTGTATTCGTAAATGATAAGTACTGATAAGTGACCATATGGAAATCAAAATAATGGCGTTCAAAAAACCTTCCTATACTTCCTATTTGATACTCAGATGGGTTAAAGGTCCTAAAGGTAATCTAGGAATTCACTCCCACCTAGAGATTCCATCCTGGAGGAGTTCTGGACTAGTATGGCCAGCACCAGCGGCACCTCACTTGCTACACTGCTACACCGACTAGGGAAGGTAGCATAATGGGCCCGGTCAGAGTGATCTAAGTGCGCATGGTTAGCCACCCACCCCAGAATCTTCTGTGGAGTTTGATTAACCCTCCGTAGACATACATGGGTGTGTGGTGCCCGGGCGTTTTTAGAAATCCGTGCATTTCTCGTATTTCGTATCACTTTCCATTGATAAAATATAACAATAATAAAAATTAATTTTCATCCATAACGCAATGCATCTCTTTCTATAGATTTGAAACTGCTATCCTGAAGTCTAAGTATGGTAAAAAACGGCCGGACACCACAGACCCATGTGTGTCTAGGTAGGTGCGCAAATTGTAGTGTGTCTACGGAGGGTTAATAATAAAGACATCATTACTGTTATTAAATAATAGTACACAAAAAAAAAATAATTAAAATAACAATAAGTTGAATTAAAAATGCAGTAGAACTAGTCCAAGGATAATGTTTAATTATTCTCACAATTATTCCATTCTTCTTGTCTTCTCAATTCTTTCAAAATTCATTACTTTTTTTTCAGCTCGGTCTATTTTATTGCCGTTAAAATTTTATTATACCTATAGTCAGCTTTTTTATACTCATTGAAAAATATTATTTCCCTTTAAATCATGAATTCATGAAGTTTTAAATGTATGATTATTTATTTTATTTTTTTGTTATTAATAAAGCCGTGTTGAAATTTATTATCTAAAATGCACCTAACACCTAATAATAATTATGTAGGAAACAAAAGATCTCTCACATTACTTCTTTATTTTTTCAGGGATAGTATTTTCATTTTTATTTATGCACATATCGGTATTAATTAATTATGTTATAATTTTTTTTCTATTTCGCATATACAATGAGGACATTGTGCAACTGTTTTGCCGAAAAAAGAATAAAGATATGTTATTATTATTAAAAACAGTTCATAAATGCTACGGTCGAATTTCCACTCCTTCGAGCGGGCAGAGCAGGGAGTTCTTAACCACGTGATTTCAGAGACAAATGAGTTATACAGGAATAAAAGAACGAAAGTGGGGGAGGGAACCTATAGTGGCGTTACTGATATACTCTGTATGGTATATGTTACATCTATTTTAAATTTCGTACGTTAAAATCTGCGAGTTCCCGATCATAATTCCGAGCAAAATCTACATTAAAGCATCTCAGAGCTAATATAAGAACACCGCAAGAATTTGCTCTATTTGCTCTGATGGAAATAAAAGAACGTTTCAGAGCTAAAAAAGCAAATTTATTGGATATTCGAACGTTATAAAAGTTCCACTTTATAACACCGTTTTTCCACTTTGTGCCAGTTGTGACACTGTTTGTGTTGACATTTTATGTAAGGGTGGTAGTGCAACTCGTGGTTTGATATTTGAGGCTTTTGCATGGAATTGCGTATGACACAAGAATGGTGTTATAAATGTGGAAACATAAAAATTTTCTGCATAGATAAGAGATCCTATTTTAAATAAATAAACGGAAATTAATGCGAAATATAAAAAATAGCATAAAACACACATGTTACAATGACTATCGTAATACACATACAATGAATGTTGTTGTTTTAGGCTTCATTGATACGCAATCTAAGTTTCTATCTAGTGCGAATACACTAGAACATTTAGGAAAGACGTATACCGCTCTAGAACCAGAGGTGCGAATTAAGCAGAACGCGCACTGGATCGACTCGGCTCAGGAAAGAGCAATCAATAGCTTTTGTTACACGTGAAATTAAATGAAAACAAAAACTGCCGATTGCTCTTTTCCGAGCCGCGTCGATACAGTGCGTGTTCTGCTTTATAAACACGTCACAAACGGAGGACAGGAGAGTTCTCTGTAGAGACAGAATACAAATAAGTAATATTCCAAGTACCTTGCGCCCAGATTTAACACTTAAATTTTTTTATCAAATAAATTGTTCTTTTATTTTGTATGTCGGGGTGCAACAGAAACAACAGAATATTTTATTAATTGTGTTCGATTACTATGAGATATAATTTCATAAACATGTTTTACTGTTTCATTAAATAGTAAAGTGAATATATATGTAATTAATAAATAATAAAAAAAGGAAAAAACGTCCGTACACCCCACCAAAAACTTCTTTTAAGAGCTGAAGGTGGCATTCGTACGCGGCAACATGTAATCTTAAATATATTTAGAAGTTTTTGGTGAATGTATGGACATTTTTTCCTTCTTTTATTATTTATTAATACCAATCAATGGATTTCAACATACAGTCGCGAGCAAATGTTATAGGCACCCTAAATTTTGGGCGAATACCACAGTAAGAAATGAGAAAATAAAAACTTGTAGGTAATACATTATAAATATGTAGTATTTTAAGGGATCTTATTAATTTGCTTGCATATTAGAATGTTTTTAGTACAGCTACAATACTTTTTAGATGGGAGGGGGAAAGTGACATCTCGAAGGCTTGAAAATATATAAAAAAAATAATAGATTTATAAAAGGTATCTATAAAGACTATTGTAACCATAAAGATGATTATATAAACGTTGAAATAACTGTCACAAAAAAAAAATGCAAGAAACATGAAACCCATTAGTTTTGTTAAACGTGCCTATAACATTTGCTCGCGACTGTACAATGTAATTTCTTTAAAATTCTCAAAGAGCTTTTTAATAAAGAAATAACCAGTAATCTCTCTCTTTAATTTAGTCTACTTTCATTTTCATGGAACCCATTTTTAGACATTTTAGCTATCAAGAAGTAAGTACCTACATAATATACTTATACGCGTTTCCATGAAGGTTTAACACATTTGCAAGAACTATTTCTCCCGCTTCGGACACACTTTTCGAAAATCTTTTATGCGCCGGTGTCTTCCTAAAGCAATTTACCTGTAATAAGTATGCTAAGCGTGTCAAATTTCGTGTACTACGTGTTACTGATGCGCGTCATCACATAGGCGATACGTAACACAAAGATGTATGTATTTTATGATGAGAGTTTCAGCATTCATTTCTTCATTTTTTCATTTAAATTAGTTTCACATAAAAGTGATCTGTTCAGATTTTTTTTTTATTTTGCTTAATAAGGTGTTCAAATGACGATTTTTTAGTATTGAAAAATTGCTATTGCTTATTGTTTACTTAAATTAATCTTTTAGATGACTGGAACGGCTGAAACGGCTGGAATTACAATCACTGATATTAGATCTTTAGTGGCTGACTATAGGAGTTTTAAACTTTTCGCACAATTAAGTTTTGGGTATTTTTTCAAGCAATAGTTTTTCAAAAATAATAATTCCTATAAAAATACACGAGAGAAATTAAATTACTTAAAAATTATAACTTTTTTTATTAATACGACTCTTAAAAATAAGTTAATTAGGTGGCTGACCATTGGCAGATTTACCCTATTAGTGTCCCCTATTTTATTTGAATTACACTTTAGTGTAGAAATAAATACTTTTTATTTAATATATCGCCCGCGCTAGTTATCTCAATCACCAAACGCTGCCATATCATTCGGACGATCGTAATTAAATGGGCACGGTAGGAGTTTAACGTAGGCTTCTTCCACTTACAGTCGATCAGCTGTTAGTAATATATTCACTGGTCGGTCTATAATGTTATGCCTGTATATAACTATACTGAAATCCTAAACTTGTTATTTCAAATATGATAACTCTACTTTAATAAAACAAAATAACAGTTCCCATAGCGACTGTTCAGCATTTAACAATTTCTATTTTCGGTAAAATAATAATGCATTTGAGATTGTTTTTTTCTTTTAAAATATGTGTATTTATAGTAGAAAATACAAATTACTTTTAATTATCTCAGTACATACAGTACAGTACAGTATTATTTTGGCACTACTCGCCAAAATAATAAATTATCCCCGTCACTAGTGCACACTAATGGGATTCGAAGATGCCAGGTAATATTGCTGGGTAAGGTAAGTTTCACATTTAACCTCTCCTGCTGACTTTGCACATGAAGAACTTTCATTGAATTTTCTAATTTGTTCAACACTGCTACTAGCTCTGTTCCAGCGCTAAATTTGACTTCACCTCCACATTCAGTATACATCAATTTGTTTTGTATTGGACGGCTGAAAATAATTGGTAACAGTTACATACTCTCATAAAATAATGTTCATATTTTGAAATTCTAATTACATAAATAACCGGCACAAATATTGCATAAATATGGGAAATTTTTTTCTTATTAAAATATACTACAACTTTTTTTGCGGGATAGGTTGTTCATGTAGGAACCCCAAAATTTACTAGTAAAATAAAAAAAAGCCATAAATCAGCAAAAAGTGAGATCAGATGATATGATATTCTAAAAAAATCATATGAAAATGTTGCTTAGAATTCAATTCAGAAGCTGTATGCTAATACTTTTATAAACATATTTAAAAAAATAAAATAAAAGTCACGATTATTTCAAATATTGCTTAATTGAATTACATATTTCCATTTTTTTCGTTTTTAGCAGCTCAATTGTAATGGTATTTCTAAATCTGATTGATACTCAAACAATTTTGTCAATTTTTTGCATAATTAACACAGCGAAAACTGAAAAGTTAGTAAAACATAGTATGACAGTTGCAAGGGACTGTATCTAGTAGTAATAAATATTTTTTTACAAACATTTCCATTCTAAGAGCCGTTTTACACGTACGAGAATTTTTACATAAATCATACCAAAAATTATCTCGAAAATTTTGGTGAGAATTTTCGTAAGAATTTTTGTCGCGACACTTTCAGGTCGTTTTACGTATGAATAAGGTTACTTCCATTTGCAGTTGTAAGTTGTAACCTAAATCTAAACAATTAAGATCCATATTTGCTGGTTTATTGGTTAACTGCTATTTATTTAGGATTTCTATGATAACCATAATCAAATAACAATTTAATTTAACAAATGCGTCTGCTTATAACAACAAATATCGTGAAAATTCCGGTTAAAATTTATTCCTGTGTAAAACGATCTGAAAGTATCGCGACAAAAATTCTTACGAAAATTCTCACCAAAAGGCGCTGGAGCACCGTCATGCATAAAATACACTTGTAATCTTAATTGCAGCGGAACTTCTTCCAGCAGTAGTGGTAGCTCCTCTTCAAGAAAATTGCGCTATACCTCGCCATTTAATCGCATCGGTAAAAATATGTAGACTTATCAAGTGATCTCCAACAATTTCGGCCCACACATTGACAGAGAATTGATGTTGATGACGGGCATTCACTAGTTCGTGGGGATTTTCTTCGGCCCATATGTGATTATTATGAAAATTAATAATCGGGTTTCTAGAGAAAGTAGCCTCGTCGGTGAAGAATATTTGAGCCAAATAGTCAGGATTTTGTGCGATTTTGTGTTGCATCCATTGACAAAAAGCTACTCTTTGCGGAAAATCTGCCGGCAAAAGTGCCTGCACCCGTTGAATGCGATATGGATACAACAGTTGATCTTTCAATATTCTCCAAACTGTGACCTGACTAATGTTTAAGCAAATGCAATTTTTCTGGTGCTTGTAGTAGGATGTTCCTCAATTTCATTTAGTACCATTTCTGTGGAGTTCTCACTGTAGATGGGTGTCCGTTATCCGTCGTCCGTTTTTTAAAATTTCTCGTTTCATTAAGACGTTGGTGAAGACGGACAAATATTGAATGATGCGGGATGATACGGTTCGGGTATCGTTCTTCCTAAAGACGTCTAGCAGCACGCAAATTTCCATTGGCAAGACCGTAAACGAAATGCATATCACACATCTCAGCATTCGTGTAATTCATTTTAGAAAACAGCAACTGGCAATAAACTGAATGAATACTCTGACAACTATTGACAAATATTGAAATGACAAATAAACAATTCTCTCTCAACACAATAGTTTTTGAAGAACCAACTGTGATATTATATCGTGTTAGTCATAGTTCATAATTTATTATTAAACATTCAATAACTTTAAAACCAAACCGTTTTGGACATATACTCATATGAACTTTTCTGATCAAAATAACCTCGGGAATCAGCTCTTAAAGTTTGTCGCATATATTGAGAATAACCCTGTATATACAAATACACCATTTCGCGTTTAAAACATTTTTGATCATCCCCTTCCCCCACCCCGGTATTAAGCAAAAATAAATTTGATCGTTTAAAAATTTGAATCCTTTACTAGTATTGTAAACTGTCAAGATATAATTAAAAAAAACTCATAATGTCTAGTTGGTAACGTATATCCATGTCCATCACCACAGTCTACCGTTCCCAGTTTATAGAGTAGGCGCGGCAAGCAGCGGTTTTATGCAGGTGGCCTCGGGCACGCGGCAATGATTCGAATGTATAGCAAGTATACCAAAGGTCTTATGCAGGTGGCCTCTGGGACTCGGAAATGATTCGATTTTTTTAAGGATTAAAAATCGTTTGAGATTATATCTAGAGGAGAAATACTAGGAATTAAACAAACTTTTTCAGTTATTGCGTTGTACATTTAATTTTAAAGTTGTATATTTGTTTTTTTTTTTGCCAATTCATTTGATAAGAATTTGTAGTTTATAACAGAAAATATTAAGTACTTAATTAATTAAATATTTAATGTGTTCATTACACTCGGTATTATCAAATGGGAAAAATACTGCATCTTTTAACGGGATAGTTGTTATTTTCTCTTTAATCTTCGTGTTTCTCCGTTTTTTTTTAAAACACCATATACTACTTTCATAACATGCTTTACCATATTATAGCAACAAGTGGGGAAAACTATCATAGTTTGGGCAAGAGAAATATTAGGCTATTTTTACATATTTGCATACTTATATCTTTTATAGTTTATGGTTGTAGAATTAATTTAATATTCTAGGAAAATAAACAAAAACACATGTGATTACGGATCAGGCAATCCTCCCGAAAGATAATATCTTTTACGCCATACGACAAAGATGGCGCACTCTTTCGGCTTGGGCAGAGATTTCCGTTCGGAGAATTTCTCCTTTGTAGTTTCCGCCTAAGAATTAATCGTAGAAATATTTTTTTTATAATCTGTGCATGCGCAATCATAGATAGATGTTTTAATTCCCTTGGTTACAAAGTTCGTATTTTCCCTCATCGCATTTCATTCGTATTTGCACGATATATGCAATTTACAAGAGCATATTTATTAGTGATGTAACGAATATTCGCATTCGCATTCGCGAATATTCGCATGTTTTTGAATATTCGCATTCGCAATGTGCGAATATTGCGAATAAAAAATTTACCTGTTAAAATGGATAATTTAGAAAATATTTAAATTCACTGAGATCCTAAAACAATCTTTTGAGCACAAATATGCAGTCTACATTAGGATATCCATCAATAACCTCAAAACTAAACTTGAATTGACAAGAATAAGACGTAAAAAGTCGAAACGATTCGGTTGTACCTGGTTAGTTTCGCTGTAGTGATGGAGAAATTTAATTCTCTGGGGGGTGCGCATAAGCGCTTAATGCAAGTGTTCGTATAGTTGTAAATTGAGAGCTAATAGATGGCGCTAGTAAAGTTAAAAAGTTAATATTCGCATTCGCAAATGTGTGAAATCACGTATTCGTTACATCACTACTATCTATCAATAACACAGATAATATTTTATTGTGCCTAGTCGAGTTTAAAATTTTATGCTTATTGAAAGATATTTCCCTTTTAAGAATTGTTTATTAATTTTTTATTGAAATCAGTAACATTGTCCCCCTGGATGTGCTAATAAATATGCATCGAAATTTTTAAAATCGGGGTTGGGTTACTATTCTTATCAAGAGGGAAGTTTATTTGAATATTTTATCAATTATTAATGTTCTTGAAGATTTTTTGAGTCAATTTTATTTTATTCTAGTGTAAATTAAAATGGAATTTAAAATTTTAGGAATTTTTAGTTAAGTTTAAGATTTTATACTTACTAAATATTAGTTTTGAAATTTTGATTATTTATGTTACTTTTTTATGTTATTCATAAAGCTGTGATAAAATACCTGACTGATCTGATGCTTCAAAAATAATAATTATCTTTTTGGAAATGTCCCTGATTCACTAATTCTTTTTCCCAAACTATTATAGTTTCCTCTACACATTAGTATGGTAAAAGTATGTTATGAAAGTAATATATGGTGTTTAAAGAAATGTCCAGAAACACGAAATATTAATGACCAGGTAACAGCTAATAATTAATGTTAATAATTCATCACGATAGACTGTAACCGTGTCCCTGGATATACATACGTCACCGGCCGGACATTATGAGTGACGGCGATGGTACATATAACATAACATAATAGCAGTTGGCGCTATATTAATATATCAAATCAATCCAGCGAGTAAACTGATAGCCGTCAAGAGGCCTATATATCTTTCTGGAAATAAGAACACATTATGCATATCATTTGAATTTCGCGGCATAATAATGCTACGCTAGTGCATGGTGCGTCAATTCGCAGTGGAAATTTCTAGCGCGAATCCACTGGAAGAAACATGTAGATTTCCTCGCGAGTCCAGCATGGCAAATATAAACGCGCGTGTGAGTGAGTGAGTGAGCGATTGGTGGAAATAAACCAGTTTACACGGATTGTAAATTTGAATTTTAAATATAAATATTAGTAATTAAGTGAATTAGTTTAACAAGTGTTTTTAAGTAGTATTTAGTTATTTATTAATTAGTTTTAGTGTTTTTATTAGTGCTAATTCATTTTTCATAGATTTCAAATGTCGAAATAAATACTTTTAAATATATCGCATGTGTTAATAATTTGAACCCAGGAAATACTTAATTTTCTGCAATAAATTTACTCACGTTTGATATACAATATACCATCTTATGTTTTTCCAAACAGCAGCCATAACGCAAAATCACTTTGTTCATATCTTATAAACAGAGTACGAGGATGAATCACATACCTGGAATGTGTCATATCCCATAATAGAAGCTCGCCCATTTGTAGAGAAGCAATTAACTGTGAATCAAATGGCGCCCAATGTACAGACGCTAGTGGTTTGCCATAATCAAGAGATAAGATTGGCTTTTGCTTGCTTACATTGTAAAATCGAATAACACCAATCTTTTCGGCAATTAATAGTTTTGAATTGTCATCCCTATGCCAACATGCAGACATTCCTGGTGATGTTAATTTTAGAGTTGCAACATGTTTATTATCTGCTGTTGTCCAAAGTTTTGCAGTATGATCATCGCTAACAGATACAATGTAAATATGTTCTGGATCATAATTCACATCATTTATATAGCCACTGTGTCCAGTTAATTCCTAAAACAAAAGAAAATTGTATCTTTTTTCCTGTGCATTCTATTGTAGTATTATCTATAACACCCGTTATACACATCTATAATCTTTCGCAACCACGTCGGCAGAACGTATACCGGGATAATCCCTGCAAAGTCAACGGCTATAGATTGCATGTATGTACGTCCTCTGCTCATTTTTTTCTTGCCGCGGCATTGCATATTAAGTGATCAAATTGACTTTGTACAGATTATAGTATTTATACCTATTTGATATTCGCAATTACTTTAAGGTGCTTAATTTAGTCATACATTAAGAAAAAAAATCTCAAGTATAAACCCGTCCAATTTTTGAAAGCGACCAAAATCCTAATAGGCAATTTCCTGAATTGCATAAATACTTTGCTTAAAAGCGAAAATCTAAAAAAAACATAAATGTCATATTTTTGATTCTTATTTATCACTGCTTTTGTGCTTTTCAAATGCATGTATGTATACTGTACATGGTATGTAAGGGGTTTGTGCCAGAGTTTATTATTGTGCTTATGATTCACTATGCATTGAAATTTATTAATACACAACATACAGACGCTTCGATCTTCTCGACTACCCCACGCATTTCTGACCATCCATTTGTTTGTTACATACATAGGCTACGTGTACGGTGAAACTTATTTTCTGCTCGCTAGTGCGGAACTACAAGCTGGTTTGTGCTGTAAAGGTACGTTCAGTAGTCACTGACAGAAAATTATAGATTGGTCCCACGCTGGAAAGATGCGCACAGCAAATAGTAGGAAAGTTGAAAGCGGAGAGTTTTTTTTTTTTAAATAAAATAGCAGGTTATATGAGTTCAAAGAACGAATTATTAAGCCTTTACCGCAGGGTGGTTATCCACCCCAACGTCGGAACATGTCATCGTTCCTTAAATCTTCCAACGATTTAGAAAACGTTACAAAATTTCAATAAGTTTCTAGGTATAAAATTTCTTCAAGTATACAATTCACAACGCCTAAATTCTATAAATATTAAATATTTGATCCCCATGATTGGCTTTATCATAAAGGAAAAATAACCATTGGAATATCCCGGCAGGGAATGTCATTTTAAATTTGAATAAATGTCATATCATAAGTAATTACTAAAATTATGTTAATTGATCTGTCTGCATCGTTGGAACCAAACTATCAGCTTTTTTAAAGTTGTATTTCACTTCTTATTGGTCATTTAAGTAACATAGTTATTTGGTTACATACTTTTGTTATTTAATTTTGGTATAAACCAGGCTATCATCAACTGCATTCCCCATTACCACGGAACATGTAAGCAGGAACGGACACCTAGTAAATTTTAACTGCGCGAAGTCGCCATCTTTTCGGAGTTCGTTCTAACCAATAGGAAGCCAAGCTCCCCAGGTAGCATACTGACGTTATTTTAACGTACAATATTAGGCACTCATTACGTTTATTTTACGTCACTTGTTAGGTGAAATTAACATATCAAATACGGCACAATGTCACAGTCATTATGACGTCAATAGAAAACGTAAATATGACGTATGTTTATGAGGTTTATATCACGTTTAATTTCTGACTACATTTGCGGGAATTCGTGCTACCCAGCAGTGTCGCCGACTATATAGAGAAGCTAATATTAACGTCGACCGCCGAGTGGAAATATTTCAATAGCATATGTATGACATTTGTGTATTATAAATCACAATAATTTAATCTTTTATTAATTATAATCAAATGATGCTCCCAATACACTATTACAGTATGTATTTTCGAACGGCGATCGACAGTAATATTTGCTTCTGCACATACTGAGTGACTGATGGTAGAACCATTCTCGCAACTCTCTTTATGGCGTTTGTTACTAAGTGGTAACCCTAATATATTTTTTTTATTAAACTACCAATCAAAACGCCCTGGTCCTTAAAAATTTCAGTTGCTTGGTTGTTGAAATGATGAATGTATGTAATGAATGTATTAAGAATGAATAAACTAATATGATTATTTAATTGACGTACCGTAATTAAAGTATAGAATTTTTTTGCTTCACGTAATTGTTTATTCATAAATTTGTCTTTGCACTGTATTCTATAAAAAAAAACCATTTTTTTAGGAATGACATTTATTGGTAATATAAACTATATATTAAAATTATGAAGTAGTGGGAAGGATGTAAATGTACCGTCGTTACAAAAAATCATGCACTTAGCAACTATTTGATTCATGTTGTAAAATTTTAATTCTGATAATGTATTCATAATGAAAATTTGTAAATCACTCGAAGGAAATGGATAGCAGTAAAGCGGCCTATAACTTAAAAATTCCCTTCCAAGTAGAAGGATTTTATTTTCGGAAACGTAAAGTATATTTTCTATGCGAACAACTTTATTTTCAAATGTAAGAATGTAAGAATTAGGACTTGAATGTGAATATGTTGACAGATGCATATTTTTAAAGACAATCTTTTTATATTGCTTGCAATAAGTATCTTCTAATAGAGGTCCTTCAGAATGCTCAATATCATATGTAATGTTAGGGTAAGTATTTGTTACATTTTTGGAAGCAAGCTCCTTCAGACGTCGGTACAATTGTTGTAAAGGCTTTTTCGGAGATCTAACTAACCGCTTCATTTCTCCTAGATAATTCTCAAATGTAAATGCCGATATATTATCTAAAGTTTTATATATTCTTGCTTCATCAGCAATATGTGATACCATGTGAACATTGTACACAAGGAAATCTAAACCATAAATATGTTTGCAATGTGATACAAATGTTTAATATCTTTTCTGCTAAATTGTAACCCATGTTTTGCATATGTCTATCACTCAAAAGTATAGACATGCCAAAGTGAAGCAATAAAAAATGTTCATACACTGATTTATCAACGTGTTTCTTCAAACCCAAAGGGCCTACATAAAGTAAAAATGTTCTGAACTGGGTTGCTTTCCAATGAGCTATATCAGAAAGTTTTTCTGTTTTCCTATTAAATTCTAAAGGAAAAAATTGCTTGAGCTGCTCTAACTGATTATTTAAATTAGTAACTGTTTTGCTACCTACACGTACTTGATAGTTATTACCACTAATCAAGTATTCAGAAGTTTTTTCATGACTCCAATACATATGCAATGCATATAATCTATTGGAAACAGGAGATCATATTATATTTAATTTTAACAAGGCGATATTCCAGTATGGTGGTTTACATCTTCTTGAGATATAAAGGATTCGTTAGATCTGGGAGCTGCTGCAATACCCCGAAAAATTACACGTCCATTTATATATTCGCCGGGCTCGATACATTTATCACAAGAAGAATATCCACTATGTAGTTTGATACACTTAATAAATGCTTTTGCGGGTGCATCACAAACAAAGCTATGAATTTTAATAGTATATTTATTGTTATTAAAAACTAAACCATTTTTTAGTAATTCTGAAGTTTCATTTATAAATGCTTCCAAATAAATATTAAGTGGACTAGGTTTAGACCTTCCACAGAATATTCCAACAGCAAATGGTTTTGCATTACTATTTTTTACTAGACCAAGAATAGGCCAAACTTGCATATTAGAATTATTAAATAATGGAAGCCCATCTATATTAAAAGATATCTCAATTACACCATTCAAAATTTGGTTATTTGAAATAACCTGTATTAAATTTTCATGTAAACCCAAATGAACATATTCACCATTGCCAGCTTTTTATAAAATTGGTAAACTTTAAGGGAGTTGCTAATAATCCACGTGCATCGAGCGGCAATTCCGGATGTAATGAATTTAGTATATGTAAAAGATCGGTTATCGCAGAAAGTGGAACTTTTGTATTACGAAGTGCCCATTGCCTTAGCTGATCTGGTAATTTTTTTTTATTATCGTCGTTTGTTACGATGTCCTCATTGGAGTAATTCTCAGTTTCACTTATATCAAATTCAATGCCGTTGTCTTGATTATGCTCTAAATTTGGTAGAGAGTCGAAATCGTTACCAACAGAACACATATTGTCTGTGATTAAAGTATCTTTCTCTAACAGTTCTGCACCAGAATCAATTTCAGAGATGGCATTATTTGCTTTATTACTATCATAAAGCAGTTTATTTAATGTAAATTTAACTCTCTATTTACACGTCTGTAATTTGCCGCTTTCCCACTACTTCTTTATAAAATTTCCTATATATAAAGTTATTGTCAGACATTATTAGGTATTAGTATTGCAATATTAGTTATAAAATATATAATAAAATAAACATTTGTTTCTAATAGGCTTATAAATTTCTTACTTTTAAAATTTATTTACTACTAATATTTATTATAAGGCTTAATGCAATACTTGCTAAAGAAATACATTAAGTAAAATAACTTTACGCACGATTTTTCTTTACTCGCTGGGTGCATGTTTGAGCCAAACTTTAACAGCTTCTTCAACATCTTTACTTGTAGAATTGCACGTTGATTTTACAGCACCTAGAAAACAATTTCACTTACTAATATGGCTATTAATACATTTACCCAATGTAACTTCTTCAAAGGGCGACGTTTAAATGTAGTTCATGAACTGACATTCAATAAATTTAACTAAATTAAAATGTGCAAAGTGAAATCATTTACTTATTTTGATAATGACAATAACATAATAAATAAAATGTAACGACCGATTTCACGTTACTTAGTTAAAATCTGTTAAACCTGTGAAATTTATTAATAAAATGCATTCTCAATGGTCTATGCTTATGTATACATAAATTTCAAATTTTAAAGTGACTTATAAACTAATCACTTACTTATTACAACTTCATTTAACTTTAATCTTGAAAAAGCTTCTTTGGTTTTTCGTCCATAAAAATTAAAATGACAAGCCAATTGATCATCCAGAGTTTCTCGTAAAATTCTATTAGTTTTTGAAACAGTATCTTTCCCACCTAATGTTGAATAGTAGGCACTCTAAAAATATTAAGTATTGTAAAACATATAATTTATTAAATAATTTATTAAATACTCACAAGTTCTTTAAATTTGTCATTGTTTTCTAAATATCTTTCTGTAAGATTTATTTCCTGGAGACTTCTTAGTGGAAACTAACTGGAAGATCTTCAGGATAATTTCCTTTCGGTACAGTCTTCTCATTAATTATTTGAAAGCAGAGATATAATCTTTTTATTTTGATTCTTAATCTCAATTACATGCACTAAGAGGTTTTCGAAAGCTAAAAACAAAAATATTATTTCTTGCTAGTATTAACACAAAATATAACTTCCACCTAATTTTTCTGAAATTACTTTACTATTAGTTGGTGTTTCAGTTGTTTCGTGTATTACATTTATCTGTTGCCTGAAAATATCATCTTGAGTAATGCTGTTATCTATGCTTAAGCTTGCAGATTCAGAGGATGTTGGTGTATCTATAAACACAGAATATTAATATAGAGGTTCTAACAAATACTATGTAACTATACTCTAAATAAGTTCTTCTTATTGAAGGAGGTTTAGGCAAGTTTCTTTCTGTATATTCACTATCATCACTATCCGTCGACAAATATCTAATAGGTTTTACACGTTTTCGCCTTATATTCGAATTTTCTGATTCTGACTGAAGGTCAGAAGTTACTTCAGCCTTTTTCACTTTCTGCTGGGCTTTTTCGAAACTATCTAAAATATAATTTATCAACTTAAAATTTAACTACTTGCCGAAATAATGTAAATAGAACCTGTTTCATAAAATATCCTATGAACACTATAAAGCCTCCACGTTTCTGTATTTATCTCTTCGGCTTTTTTCAGTGACTTTTCGAATTGGGATGCATCTTTATATGGTGGCCAAAAAACTTCTTTCTTTCTCGGTGTAAGCCATTTCTTATTCACTACACTTAATCCTCCACCCTGTTGAGGAGAAAATTCGATCACCGCATACATCCTACCGCCAATATAAAAATTTTCTTGTATTCTAACCTCAACTTTTTTAGGTGATCTTGCTTAATATACTGTGTCTTGCCTTTCTTGCAAAATTACTTCTACGTAAACAATGTGTATTCAAACCCACTGAAGCACAATAGTGTATACTTATACTTACCTAGATTTTTAGTACAGCTAAACTGTTAATGGTAAAAAAACAGTGAAAACAATCAACGTTACCATAACCGCCGTGTAAATGGCGCGTACCGCGTAGCGCATAACGTTATGGTGGGGCAGAGAAAATATATTTGATTTGCGCAGAAGAGAGTTATTTAACTTCTTATATTCATTTTGATTGGTTAATAATCATGATTTTATATTTGGTTTAAATTTTGAATAGAACAGAATTTAAAAAACTAAAAAAAAACGTATATACGCAATGGCACTATGCCGTGCTATAATTTCAGACATTTCGTCAAAATTTTCCCTGTATGCATTTAAAAAAAAAAGTTCAAAAACAGGCCAATCAAAATACATTTTAAAATAAACATTCCACCGTACGTTCAATACAAGTGACTAATATACGTTAGTATGACGTTCGAAAATAACGTCAAAATTACGTCTGAAAAATGTCGTATTAAATACGTTTCTTTTAGGTGAAAAGCTGCCAAATGACGCTAGGCGGCATAAAATGACCTTTAAAAGACGTCGTTATAACGTAGCATGCTACCTGGGTCAGCTCTTGTCAAAACCATTCTCGACATCCACTTGACAGTTTTCGAGGTTTTTATAACCTATAAACGTGCATTCCGCACTAGCCGACACTACAGAGTTTAAACCAAATCAGTTCGGTCATAACATGAGTTATCGCACTACCAGTGTGAAATTGACTATTTCAAAATCTACTCGGTTAGAAGATGTCCACTCGTGACCAGCTGATTCGCATGTTGATATTTATTTGTGTGTTTTAGTTCTTCTTTTCTTATGTATACCAATAGAAATGCGGCCTTTTTAAAAAGAAGAACATGCTCAATAGATATTTCAAAGATGTTTTTGCAAGAATATCGTTTCGCAGTTTATTTGATTTAAAATATTTTTAGAACCGAGTTCAGGGAAAATATAAATATATTCAAAATTACTGGTTATAATCACATGCCAACTTCATAGTGTATGTGGTGTATATCTATGGCTGCGTTCCGAGTCGCGCATAATGCATATTATGCGTCTGATGTAACGATACATCGTTCCGATTTAACATTTATGCGTGCATAAAGAGTTTTGCCGCGAAATCAGTTTAGACCCTGACAGAGGCTAGAATGGAACATACAACGCATAGGAAAAAAGGTAATGCAGCCTATGCGTGGCATATGCACGACAAGTAAATCGGAACGCTCACAGTCTTCTACAGTCTTCACTTCTATGTCTTTCAATGTACGCAACGCATAAAATGCGCGACTCGGAATGCAGCCAATATGTTGAATCTACTTGGTTTAAAGATGGCGCAAGGTCAAATTTTTGTGTCTCCAGGAAACCTATGTAAAAAAATTTCATGTCCGTACAGATTGACTTATACTGTGCTGCAGTGAAGTGACACGACCCGACGTTCCAATTGTTACACCCCACCAGAAATAAGATACTCCACTTCACTGCGCGGAAACAGAACTGAGCAACGCTTTGTATTTGGATTATTTAGTTAGTTGGTTAATTTTGTCACGTAATGATACGCTGCCGTAGTGCGTTCTATCTCATGAGAATTCATATAAACGATATTTCGTCGCACTGCTTCACTGCAGTGTAGTTAGGGGCATTATTGAACCGGCAATGTTGTACGCGGAGGCGATAAGGGTAGACGTGTGTAAAATTAAAGAAACAAAAAAATTAATCGGACCGCAAAGATTATTAACAATTAGGGCCACGAACGCGTATTTATCAATTTCGGCAGACGCGATGTGCATTATTTCGGGTATTTTACCAGTAAATTTACGTTTGAGAGGATTCAAATTTCGTAGGGACGCGAATAAAATGGGGTTTGAGGGTTTGATTACGGCAATGGGAATTAGATTAGAACCGGGCGATTTAGAAAGGCGAGTAGATATCGGAGGACGAATTCATCCCGCGGAATTAAAAAATATTAGCTATAATAAATTTATAGGCACTTTTCCAGAGGATTTAGATATTTATACGAAGGGTGAGGGAGCGGCTTTTGTTGTTTGTAGTAGGGGTGTTGAAATACATAACAAAAGTTTAAATTAGGGCATTATTTTACAGACAGAATTAGTTGCAATAGATCAGGCAGTAGTTTATAGTAGGCGCGAATGGAAATTTATGAAGGATGTGAGAATTATAACAGGTAGCACGTGTTTATGAATGAATATTTTATGCTCTTTAGTGGTCGGAATTAGTGTTAAACTGCGAATATTGAAAATATACGTCTTCAATTTAATTGCTCTTGGTTAGAATAATTAGGATTAAATTATTATTAAGTTTTAGAATATGTACTGCTATTGTTTTATTTGTTTTTACGTCATTACTTCTGTCCTGTTTCAACTTCCAATGTGTGAAAACGGGAGCGGCTACGCGAGGACGGCAAGGCTGTCGGAATTTAAGGAAACGCGGAGGCTGCTTCTTCAGCACTCAAAAAGATAATAATAATTTGCAGCTATTTTCCTCCGTGGCCATTGATTTTATATAAGTGTAGTATATATAAAAATACATATTACGTCATCATAATGTCGGCGTAGAATACACGAACTAAACCTATCAGTGGTGGGCGTGATTTGAATTGACAAAGGTAAAATTTTACAGAAAATGCACGTCAATAACAGCAATTACAGCAGAAAAATAGCAAGTTAAATATATATGTAACAATAATACATACACGGTAACAACTCGATCAACTCGCACAAAGTTAGAGACAGACGCTAATTGGAATTTTGACAGATGCAAATATTGTGTCACGAGTTTGCCGACTTATGGTGGCGACGCCGCTGAATTTAAACATCCCCTATAGCTGGCATAATACTCATCCGACGACTCCAGCGCCCAAAAAGGATATGACGTAATATGTATTTCTGAAATTGTGACTACTCTACTTTGCGTGATAAGTAATAACCTTACAGATAGCCTCAAACAAAACCGTCAAATGACTATCCTGCCAAGAACAATTTTGACAAGAGCCTAGTTTGGGAGAGCTTGACTTCCTATTGGCTAAGAAGTACTCAAAAAAGATGGCTGTTCCAGGGATTCCAACATCCTGCAAAGATTTCTACCTGCTTGATGACTTTGACGGCTTGTTTTAAAAGGCTTGTCGAATGATGAGTTGCACGTGTTCACTGCTCGCGCCACTTACCGAACCTTTTTGGAAAAAAAATGTATACTTTTGGATTGGCACAGTGTTTCCAACCTTTAAGCATAGAAGTTCCCACGAGAACTATCAACCCTTTTCCTTTTTTTAACAAAATTCCCACGAATCCGCAAAACCATGGTAACAATATACATGATATGGATATTGCGCATCTCGTGATGACGCGGTTGGGATCCAGTCCTACCAATAAAATAAACTAGTGAGCTGTTATAGTCGCACCATTCTATTGAAGTAATAAAAGTTCATAAAATTACACATTACCAAATAAATAGAAATGGACAAATATAAATAATAAATCCACATGTAAATGGAGTATACCTTGAAAGTGTTTTAAATCACAATTGAATCTTAATTTTCAACGAAAATATCATAGAATAACGTCAACACACGCTGATGACGCAGTTGGGAGCAGCTGCGCGACCTTGAGCGTATTTGGGACTTCGGAAGAGCATAGCTTGTATATTTGTACCTGGTAAATACGTCTTATTTTAGGATATCACAACGTTGCTAAAAAAAATTCCACGAATACCATGCTATTTTCCTTTTTCCCTTTGACTGCAAAACTTCTCACGAATCGGGAAATTTCCCACGAGTTGGCAACACTGCGTTGGCAAGATTGTGACAGCAAAACGTCAATTTGAATTTGGATAAATGTCATATTGACAAGTGCTGAAATTAGTGTTATTCAAAAAGTCCAATTATTCTGTTTGTTTCATTAAAAATTGAACTATTAGGCTTTTTAAGTTATATTTCAATTTTTATTGGTTATTTACGATACATAGTTATTTTATTATCTGGTTTTGCCTACCAATAGTATTTTGGCGTGTCAAAAAAGTAGTTTTCATGCTCTCAAATGTCATGCGGATGTCGGTGTAACATCCAATTCAATGTAAATTTGAATGATTCAACAGGCTATATAAAGCAAACTGTTGTCAGAGTCACGAAGCAGGTCGTTTTGCATCCTATTCAAAACCTCACCCATGGTACAAATATACTATTTGTTCCATGACCTCACCTATGTGTATTAAACATATCAGTTACGTTTACGACCAGTACAAACTCATGTTTGTTATCCACCCTGAACAGCAGCTTTCTTTTGTACTGCTCTGGGAGTTAATGGAAACTGTTGAAATTCATTAATGAGTGTTACAAGAAAAACTGGTAATTGTAAAATCAAGTAACTTCTGTTTTTGTCAAAATATAAAAAATAAATATGTCAAGTATGTTAGATAAAAATAATTAACAACAACCAGAGTTTTTAAAGCTATAAAAGGCTGAATTGTCTATTATTCTTCCCACTATATACTCAATAGTAAAACTGCAACAGCAATGAAGTATATCGAATGTTCAATTTGCCTCCGTGTTAATGTACTACATCAGAAAAATTCGTTCATGATGTTTAGTGTTCCTTTGCTACACAGTGTTTGTTTTGTTCACTTACGTATATGTACCTTAAGATCCATATAATCAAACATGTGAACACCATGGAAGATCTGACGTCCATCGTGTATAGCAACCACTACACCATTGTATCATTTCATTTGACCGTTGCATATTGATGCAAACTACAAAAACCATGCTCCAATAGATCCAATATGATCATGGCACTGAGTCTATGTCTATTAAAAACATTAAGAAGTCACATCATTCATATGTCTGCTATTAAGCCAATTTATGTATTAGCATCACTCAACAGATCAGCACAAGAATTAAGGAGTTCGGCCCTGAACATTTCCTAAGGAGACCACAAAAATCTCATTCTTAAAATAGGCTATAGAATTTGCATCTTACACCCTATTACTGGTAGCCAACAACCATGCAAGCTATTAATCATAGGGTAGTGAGAGATACAATCACACATGGACTATATAAATGAACCAAAATAAATATCAATATGCATAATATATTGTAATCATCAAAATTTAACTAGATATAGGAAAGAGTATGCCACTTTAAAATAGAAACAGACATATGGCTGTGTGGCTTACCGGCTGTGACTCCCCTCATATGCAAGTTAAATTTTATCGAGTATGGTGTATGTATTTACATATAAAATTACCTGACATGTATTTTCATCAGATAGGTTACCTTTAAATACTCTTAATTTAAAGTCTACACTGGCTGTACAAAATTGTATATTCACTGGAACAATATTAACTGCTGTTTCTGATGATAAATATAAACTGGTGCAAATAACATTATGTTGAAATTCAGCCAGCACATCAAATATTAATTTATCCTAAAATGTATTTCAATTAATATATTTGAACAGGCTCAATACATATGCATATATACGCACTTGATAATCTACTTGAGCTACTAGTATTTTATTGGTAAATGCTATCAACATAATTTCCTGTGACCATTCATAAGGTGAATAATGAACAGCTAATATTTCCCCATGCTCGGCTAGTTTTATAGTATAAGTGGGATGATGAACTGATTCTGTAGTATTATTTATCGCTGTTATTCTGGTAAGCGTAGTATCCATTTTATACCACGTTTATAAAATAATAAAATTGTTTTAGTGACTACTTTTCGAATTGTTTATTTAAATTGCATGTAACCAAATGCACTGACAGTACCACCACACTACCACCACCTACTAGTGACTAGTGATGGGCATGCATAATCGAATGACGGAAAAGGCAACATTCGATTATTAATGATCATTCGATAATTCCATTAACGTTTAGGACGTTGGCACTATCAATTATCATTGGATTGTAGTGGTAAATAAGTAGTTGATGAAGAAGAAATATAGAGAACCAAAAAAAATATAAATATATATCGCCATAGTGAATGAATGATCATTCGATTCGATTATCAAAATTATTCGATCATTCTCGACATCTCGACTACCACAGAACTTGCAAATAAAAATCATAAAAATACAAAATACGCAATCTAGCAAGACAAAAACGTTAAAGATTTCTAGTGCAGTAAAGCCAACTTGGCGGTAATTTTCTTAAATTTGGGGTAAATTGAAGCTTCGTTGAGATCTCGCTGACGATTTCCCGAGATCTGTATTGAAGCTTTGTCCACCGCGCTGGCAAGGAACATGTAATCAAGAACGAACACAGCGAATTTTTGCTAGCGTGGAACCGCCATCTGTTTTGAGTACATGAGTACTACCACAGAATATCTAACAACCAGAATATCATCTCTTTGTCGGCTCTTTTGATTTCAGTGCGCAAAAGTTCGTGACCTTGATGTCACTGTTCGGGCGAGAGGTCAGGATGGGCTTTGATTCGGTGCCTGACAGGACCTAATTGAAGTGAATTTCGAGAATATGTACATATCTACGTTAAAATGAAAGTATATCGCTGATTTTTACAATTATTTGTTGTCAAAATGGATGCCGAGGTAATTCTCTTCTAACAAAACACTACAATAAAACGACCGATCGTACTTGCTTCACACTTTATTCCACCATTATTCTCTACTCTTTCACGCCAAAGCGCGGACGTTGTTCAGTTTAGTACATGTAGGCGGCAAATTTAAAATATACAATAAAATATACAACATATTTTACTTTCTTTTCCATTATTTTGACACTTTATTAACTTGCACTTGATAAACACCATATAAATTAACAGATGAAAATAAACTTGAAGTCAGCTACGTGTGTCTAATGCAAAGAGCGAACCACAAGTTCTCGCCCGATTTAACGCCTGCGCGTTGAGAATGCGCGAACCCTTCCCGCCAGGCCAAGATGATATTCTGGTTGTTAGATATTCTGTGGTGTGGTGCTGATGACTTAAGCGAAACATGCCGCGTTTGCGTGTTGCGATTTCATTATAACAGCGCCGTCGTTGGGGTCACGGCGAAATTTGGAATTACAACTGGACCGAGCTTACGAAATACGGCGTGATATTTAAAAATTAGATGCTTCGATCTGGATTATACACATAAACGATGAGTTTTCTAGGGTTGAATATTACCTCATAAACGTGAGTTAATGAACCAACTCTAAATTTGTCGTCGGTGTAACCAAGCATTTAGGTGTTGCTTGAAAGTGATGGTTGGTGTTAGTATAGTGGAGATAAATTCTTGAGTAATGGATACCTATATGTATGTGTCTCTGAGACGGACTGAAACCTGGTAAATTTTTATTTTGTTAATAATACAACCATGTTTGAAAAAAGCAGAGTCTTCATTATTTATTAAATAATCATTAATAATAAAACAAAAAGTATCTAACAGTATGTACAGAACGGATATTATTTGAAAGTCAAAACCAGTCACAGACACATTGAACAACAATGGAATGTTGAACAAATGTTTACTATAAATGTAAATAAATTAATTGTCTACGGAATAAGAGATAATCATGCATTAAAAATATTGCGGAGATCTGGCACTGTTTCTTTTGATTCCACTTTTTTGGATATTACTATTCTGGGCAGATCATGGATTTTAACTTCTTTCTTGAATAATTGTCCTACACTTTTACCCAGCAACTGAAACGTAATTTTATTAATTAAAATAATTTTCTATACGAAAACTAGTGATGAAGCTTTTATAGGAAAAGTTTGATATTACAAAAAATAATTAATATAATAATTTAATTATTACCGTTCCTGTTATTTTCTTAAATAGGTCTTTCTTCACTTTTTCCACCTTATTGCCCTTGCTGGTACTTCCAGAAATTCGTTCATCAAGTTTCTGTAAATCTACTGGATTCACTCCAGGTATTTGCTGCATAACCGCTAGAACTTCTGGGAATGTCGGTCTTAACATTTCGTACATTTGAGCACCCAACGTTAATAAGGAACCTTGATTGGCTTCATGTTGGCCATGTAAAGTTAGTGCATTTAGGACAGCAGCCATAATATGCGCAGCCATTTCTCCATTTAAGGAATTATCGGCAACTAATTGCCTAATTATTGGTCCAGTTAAATATGTGGCTTTTAAAGAGGCATTACTATCGACCCATGACAATGCTCCCAAAACCGTCAACACTAAGGCCTGGTAGGTTTTCTCAGATCTTAGCAGAATTATTCCCAGCTCAGAGATTACTTCAGTGGTCATGTTGTTTCTGGTTGGTGGTGGAGGACCGTCCATACTTAGCTCCTCTGTTTCCATGATGTCTTGTGCTGCTTCTGGTGTTAAACTACCTCCTACTAAAGCTACCTTGAGGACGTCCAAATATTCCCTGCTTAATGCTCTTGTTAGTATGTCTTCTAGTACTTCTTGAGTATCAGCATTATCTTCTTGCGATTCTCTATTTCGCAGTTCATTTACTTGTTGCCACTTTGTATTAAGTTTATTTAACACTGCAATAGACATTTGAATTTAGTTAAAAGTAAATCTCCTTTGTTTTATATTAAATAATATTACTAACAAGTATGCATTGTTAGTAGTTGAACATATTTTAGGACTGCAGTTATAGTACGAATAAAACCTCACGATTACAGCTTTCTAAATTGTATGCATACCGTGTAAATTCTAATGACGCCAAAAATAAATTTATAACCAACAGAACGAAAAGTACAGGATAGCTGCTATTGCAACAGATTGTATTGGTGATGATATGCAAATTTATCACAAACACTTTAATTCTAAAACTATTTAACTGTTTTTTTTTTTTAGGAACAATGAAACGCTTTACAGCATTGGGGTAAAACCGCAAAGCAAATCTTTTAAAATCCACTCCTTGAAAGCTATTCTTAAAAGTCTTCTGTTAGTATAATAAAATATTCCCACCAAAGATGCAGTAATGATTATCGTAACTAGTGAACTACCTGTAGTTTTCGTATACTGCCTCTGTAAAATAATGAGGGCCAGGATGATTATTAATACAACCAAGTGTTGAAATAATAAGGTCCTCAAATGTTTGATGGCTCGCTTATTAAAACGGCAAAATTAAATCCGAATCTAATTATATTTCTCAAATATTAGTGTCTAAAATAACTAAGAAAGTTATTGAATTTATAGATGAATTTAGGAACTCTGCGGCTTTTGCTTCGGATTAACACATTGAGTATTATAAAAACCACTTCAGAGTCAACGGAATTTTAATGTCATCACTAACATATTGTTATTTTTAGAAAATATTATATTATACTTACTTAATGGAGATATGTGTGCAATTATTGGTAATAATACCGCTTCGTAAAATGGTTGCGGACACGAATATATAAATGGTTTTAAAAATACCCTGATGATTGGTCGCAGTCGGTAATCGGGGATGAACTAAAAGTAATAATTTAAAAAAATATATATCATCAACAAACATACACCTAAATAAACGAGCAGTGATTAATGATTGAATAAAATCGAGGAAATTTTGATGAGTCAAACCGGAACTCAAAATAATTTACAATGATGTGGGCCATTCTGACATCAAATTTAGATCGATGTAGTTCATGGAAGTTGTAAAATACGTAATTATATTCTCCCTTTCAAAGGAAAAAGTTAGATGTTAGAGTTTTCGATTACATTTGTAATTCATATCCATGTGACATGTTATTGGTTCCCACTTCTAAATTCGAAAATGTTGGAGGTAGTTGTTCTCGATTGTGTAAAAGTTGTCCTGAGTACTAATACTGATATTGTAGAACAGAGAATGGCAGAAGTTTCACTTCCATGATTAAATGGACAGATGTTTATTGTTTTTCAAGTGACTCCTAACCATTTTTTTGCTATTGCGCACTATTGATTTTCATTAGCCAGCTTGTGCGTAGAAGCGCGGCATTGTATTACAATGACAAATAATAAAATCGTGACCATATGGAATAATATAGGAGTGAAGCTTTTAATATTGTTGGATATTTTTATAGAGGGTTTAGAGATGTTACGGATGGGTCGAAGGGCGAAAGGTGGTACCGTGGCGGCTTGTATTGTTTAGGGATATTGAAATATATAATCAAAAGTTTAAATTATCATTGCGATAATCTTAGACGGTACGTTATATTAGGCGCGAGTGGAAATTTATACGGATGTGCCGATAATAAAAGCCGGGGATTCTTGTAACTATGTCTCGACGCGTCTAGTCGACACGACACCAAACTCGACGTCGAGTAAGAATTCGGAAACACTCGGTGATTGCGACACAAATGATCTAATAGCAGTGATTTTTAGATGAAATAGTCTAGGTTGTTAGAAATCTGAATAACCTTATAATTTAATCCAATCTATCTTATATGAATCTTATAACTTATAAGTCACAGATTTAAGCATTATATCATATAATACACACCAACAATCAGTTGGTTTCATTGCAGAAGTTTTATTGTTTATATCGAACTTTTATAATGTTGCCTATATTCCACAATTTATTAAATCAAGGCGATCGTGAAGGTAACCGGGAATTAAGATTAAACAGACGGCACCACTGCAACAATGTTTCCAAGAGATCGGTTGCTTGGAGTCCGAGTCTGAATGAAAAATATATATAGGCAAATATTACAATTTTAACATTTGTTTTGCACATGTTTCAATTGCCACCTTTACGTGCCTTAATTATGCTGCCTGAAGATTGTCCGCAAATTCATTAAACAAAGATGGAAAGAGTATGAACCAATCGTGTCGACCCACTCGACGTCGAGTTTACAGAATCCCGCTGCAATTAGTTTATCGGCATTAGAGCATTGGGAGAATTCAAAAAGATGCGACCGATTTGTTATTAAATACTTGGGATATGCTGGCGAGGGGGTCGTAAAATTTTTGGTGACAAAGGTTAACGTGAGTACAATCGGTAATGAGCGCCAGATCGATTAGCGAAAGAGCCGGTGTCTAGTCAGAATAGCGCGATAATTAGGTATGGATAATTTCGTTAAATTATAGAGTAAGTTCACAAAGCGTTTATGGGATGAACTTGATAATGATTGACAAGGTAGGCGGATATTACTGTTAGCGCGCAAATTCAACATGAGCAAGGGTTGGTAGAAACGCAACGGTTCACCAGGGAGCAGTTAGAAAACGTAGAACAAACGAGACGGTCACGTACGGGTTGCTGTTGTAAAATACGAATATTTCTGTTGTCATACCTGTTTAATTATTGTAACGTGTTTTTTTTTTTTGCAAATATATACTTTTTAACTTTAACAAGCATGCGGTGGGATAACGGTAAATCTCAGTGAATTAACGAGTGATGGAAGTATCGAGAAGTAAACGAACGAGCAAGTGATATGTAACGATAAACAAACGCATCGCGCGACGAAGGTACGGACGACACGCAAGTCAACGGAACGTTTGCCGGCAAACAAAAATACGAGTGAACTAAAGCGATATAAATAAACGGTGGGGGAGATAGAAACAGACAAACGCGGGAATCAGTGTGTATACGCGGTTTGACGTTTAAGGAGACATTGGTTTTGTTTTCGGTGTACGGATTAAACAAGGGTTATATTACGGACAACAGAAAAGTGAAATGACGGAAAATAACGACAACAGTTTAACCAACGAACATATTCAAATCAGTTGATGTGCGAAATAGCTTGGATATCGAAGAAGTTATGTCATTGACAGTAATAGTGCTATTAATCACAGTGATGATATACAGGGTGTAGTAAATTCACAATTCGAAATACGTCGGGAGCAGGTGCGACAACCGAGTGATTACCGATTGCAAATTGAATGGAACGGCGTTTAATTGAGCACGAACGAGAAATGGTAAGCGAGAAAGCGAATTGCTACAATACGAAAAGAAATTATTGAACGAAAGAACGTCTAACAACCATAGTATTCATTACCATTATGGATGCTATGCAAGTGATACCGACATTTAATCCAGGTAAGCCAAATTCGATAAGCGCTTCACAATGGGTAGCAACAGCTGAAAATTTAGCAAATATTTTTAAGTGGGATGATAGAACGTTACTGCTGAATGCTATGACTAAATTAAATGGCGCTGCTAAAATGTGGTTTGAGGGAGTGCAGTACAAAATTTCTGATTGGGAGTCGTTCAAACAACATCTGCTACTAGATTTTCCTGTTGCCACCGACGACGCCGATATACATTTTGAATTAAGTAGACGTAGAAAACAGGCCGATGAATCATATGAACACTACATCTACCATATGAAGGACATTGCGGTTAAAGGAAAGTTGATCGATGATTCAACATTAAAGTACATTATAGGGGACATATCTGATAGAGATTTAGCAAAGTTTTTAGCCATCAGTAGTCCATATGATACGCGTGATTTGTTACGGAAAATTAAAAATTGCGAAGATACACTACGAGATTTTCAAGGAAGACAATCGACAACACTCTCGAATTCATCTACGAGTAAAACATCAGAAAAAGAAACAAACAAGAAATGCTTTAACTGTAACGAATTAGGACACATTTCAAAAAAATGCCCAAGCCCCAAAGGAAGACACGTCGTTTTAAATGCGAGAAAGTTGGTCACATCGCCAAGGAATGTCCATCTGGAACACCAAGAACCGTAAATGTAATTGCCCAAGCACAACCACCAAACGACCCATATCGTAAATTAATCAGCATAGATGGTAGAAGTATTATGGCTTTTATCGATCTGGGCAGCGAGGTAGTTAGTTTAAGAAGAACTAATGCTCATGAACTCCGATGTAAATATGAACCGAGTAAAATTTTGCTGAGAGGGTTCGGAGGAGGAACATACGAAACAATTGGAAATTTGAAGGTGGTTTTTAAAGATAGATGAAGCTAACATTGACGCGAAAATTTACATTGTGCCCGACAAATGTCAAGAGGATGCGATTATTGTTGGAAGAAGTGCCCTTGACCAAGCTGGTGTCAAATCACCAAAGAAGGTCAATGGTTGAGGATCGAACGAACTCAAGGTACCTGGCAGAATAGGGAAGAAGCAAAAGAAGAGGGACGGAAGGAAGTTGGGATGAATAGCAGTGAGATGGCAGATGTTACAAATGAAATAATGGAAGTTGAAGAGAGGAATGAAGATTCAAAGAAGATGGAGGACAATGAAGTCTTAGATGTTAAAGAAGAAAGCAACAGCTCAGAAACCACAGATGAAGACTTCATAATAAACCAAGATCTAAATGAAGACGTACAACACGTGGACATGGGCATCCTTAAATGTTCTCAGTGTCAGGATAGAAGAATCAGATTGACTGGTAACCATGCAACTTCAAGATTCAAAATTGAAGAAAATCCATGAAACCCTGCGACGGCATCCAGAGAATAGCATGGAAAAACAGGTTCATCATGATTATAAATTGAAAAACAACAGACTATATCGGAAAGTCGATGGAGAATTGAAGTGGGTAGTTCCTAAAGGTGTACGTTGGAAAGTAATCAAGGGTTGTCATGACGACATGGGTCATTTTGGATATGATAAAACCATGCAACAAATCAAGCAACATTATTGATTCTCGAAAATGGCAAAGAAGGTGAGAAACTATTTGAACTCATGCGTAGAATGCGCATACCACAAGTCGAAAGCTGGTAGGTTGGAGGGAGAATTGCACAACATCGAAAGAATACCGATCCCTTTCCACACTGCAAATATAGACCATCTTGGGCCCTTCCCAAAAAGCTTGAAAGGAAATACGCACGTCCTCGCGTATATCGATAATTTTACGAAGTACATCTATTTGGAGGCCGTTAAAGATACGAAGACAAAACATGTTACCAAAATGTTGACCGAAGTCTTTGCAGTATTTGGTCCGCCTAGTAGGTTAATATCTGATCGAGGAACGGCTTTTACCTCAAAACAATTTGAACAATTCTGCATCGACAACGATATTTCCCATGTGAAGAATGCCACTGCAACTCCGCGAGCAAACGGGCAAATTGAGCGATACAATCGGACCTTAATGACTGCGCTAACGACATCACATACACGAGAAGACGGACGCGATTGGGATACCAAATTGAAACAAAATACAATACGCTATCAACAGTATGGCAAACACAACTACTGGACAGTCACCACACAGCCTACTATTTGGGTTCCAACCACAAAATGCCTTGCAGAATAAACTGATATTAGCTTTAGCAGAAGAGGAGCCGCTGGATACAAGAGTATTGCGTGATGAGGCACTACGGAAAGATAGAACTGGAGCAAGCCAGACAGAAGCAACGATTTGATGCACACCGAAGGAGATTTGGTGCTGATTAAAAGAGAACCAGTCGCTAGTGGTGAATCCAAGAAATTGAAGCCGTTATTCAAAGGACCATACGAAGTGACTGACGTTCTGGGGAATGACCGCTACCGATTGACCGACATCGAAGGTGCTGAAAGAACACAACGGAAGTTCAACTCAGTGTATTCATCCGACCGCATGAAGTTATGGTGCCAACCGTGTGACCCGGAAATCGAGGACGATTCCTCTGGTAGCGAGGCCGAGTGTTAGCGCGAAAATTCAAATGAACAAGGGTTGGTAGAAACGCAACGGTCACCAGGGGGCAGTTAGAAAACGAGAGAAAACGAGACGGTCACGTACGGTTGTTTGTTGTAAAATACGAATATTTCCATTGTCATACCTATGTTTAATTATTGTAACGTGTTTTTTTTTTGCAAATATATACTTTTTAACTTTAACACTACTTTATATGAGAGGTGGACTAGAAATAGAAAATATTAATAGCTAACGTTACACGTTTTAAATAAATGGGGGTTAGTTTTTCGTATCACGTAGAATTAATAACACGTAACTTTAAAGCATATTAATGTAGAATTAGGGGCGGGGAGAGAGAGGGTGATTCGCATTGTAAATGTCGCGAGGGCATCTTTAATTGGAATGTGCACTCACTGATGTGTGGTGGTTGTGTACGGAAGTTATGGTATTAGCTAAGGGGTAAACTAACCGCGACCGACGCGAAACAGATATTAGGGATAACGAGTTGGTCGAATGGTTGAATTCTTTTGGTAATGTTGCTAAAAAATTAGATAGGTTGCGGCATGATATTTAGATGTTATAAAAGTACGTTTATAAAGGAATATTTCATACTGTAACGAGCGCCAATTTTTAAACTGGCGGTTTCGATAGGTGCCCCTAGATGGCGCTAGCTAGCGGGAGAAAGGGCTACGTACGAGGTTCCAAAGAGGAACGACAGAGGACAGTACCGGGTCGAAGATTCGTGATTATTCTCCTGAATCTAGAAGGACGCCCTAGATGTATCCCGAACAATCTCGCAGTTTCGCGCCAGATATAAATAACGCGTGGGGATTGGCCAGGAGTCAGTCAGTGGATACGAGTTGAATTGAGCAGATAAGCAAATAGCGAGTGGAAATAAATACGAGCGAATTAGTACGTGTGATATAAATATCGGTGGACATAAATTGTTTACATAAATTAAGACATTAGTAATTAAGTGATTTAATGAATAAGTGATTTTTAATAGTAAGTAGTGAATGATTTAAGTTCAGTGTTTATGTTGATCTTAATTAATAGATTTTAAGTAGTCCATAAGCGCGTTAATAAATCAAGTTAGTTTAAACATATCGCCTGTGTATTTTTCTAAACCCCGACAACGTTTTGAGAATAGAAATACGTTACAATACTTTTTAGTGATCTGAATTGGTTTCAAATTATAGATGTTATGTGGTAATGTTAAACGAGCGTATAAAATAAATATTTAAAATATCTATCTTTAATATTAAATAGAATAACTAGGATTAAGTTATTGTTAAATATTAAAACAGATACTGTTGTTGTATTATTTGTTTCAATATGTTTGCCCATTCTTCTGGTGCTGTGTGTGACAGCGTGATAATGTGCGAAGAACCAACGAGCTACCAGGAGACGGTACAGCTATGGGAATTGAAAGAACGTGGAGGCTACCTCTTCCAAACCCCAGGGTAAGGTTTTCCATGGTTCCCTTACTCCTCGGCGAATGCTGGGAGATAACTTAAGTCGTTCCATAATAGCGACTGATAGCGGACTGATTTGTATTTTTGTTATTATTATTAAGAATCATAGGGAATTATTAAATTAGGGTAGCAACATTTCAATTGTTATGGAATCCGTATAGTGCTTAGCCTTTTGTAACACCTTTAAGTGAAGCAGGGTTAGAATTAATTGTAATTATTTAGTTTTTGATAAATAAAGTGTATATTGTTTGTTCTACACTGATAGCCCTTGTTAATCAAGTCTTTGTGGTAACATTCACTCTTAGTAAAAATACAATACCTGTCATAAGATTTTTTAGCAACACAAAGACTAGATAAATATATTTTAAAAGATTAAAAAGGATGAATTTACACTTGTCTGTAAAGATAACGGGAAATAATACATATTACTCACAGGAACTAGTACTGCTACATGGATAGTAAGCAATGTTAACACATAAAATACTGCTAAATATGGACTACTAAGCAATAATAACATCTCTTATGTTTACTGAATTTTAAATTAATTTTTAACGAACGCACTCTTATTCATTATATCATTATTTGACATATATTCACAAAAATCCTACATCCTCATAGATTTCAACTCTTCAATTATAAAATACATACCTGTAAACAAGCTAATATACTATTAACTATAGCGGGTCCTAAATCGGGCAAACTGTACAAATCTCTACCAAGAGATGGTCCAACCGCCCCCATCATATGATAACAACTTTCATGTAATCCAGTTAAAAATCTCTGCATTCTTTCCATAGGAACGTTTGTAGAATTCGTTTCAGATGAATCGGCAGCCTGACCAACTAAACCTAAAAGATTTGCCTTTTCCACTTCCAACATATTCAAGCATCCCTTAAAACTTTCTTCTAATACAGTCTGTGCTTCTGGGGTGAATAGTTCATTAAAAATTCTGATTAACGATAAAATATGAGGAAGAAGTGGTACTACGTGAGGCGCAGCTGGATTTCTGCACACCGGATTCCCGGATTCAGTAAGAGCTACCACAAATCCACCACGAGTAGCACGCTCCGGATCGTCCGGCCACGCACATCTTTTAACAGCTCCCAAAAGTAAATTCACGCAATACACAAGATTACTTCTATTAGAACCGTAAATGTTGTCATTTGCGTTAGTTCCATTTGACGATTTATTCAATCCGACAAATGTGGTAAATTCTATGGCACCTTTAAATGCGCCTGCATTTGCCACTGATAACCACTGAGTATTTGCGTCTCTCATCACTTCACCCACGAATGAACTTTGCCGTTCGTAATCGCAAAAATGATTGGATATAAGAAGAAGGGCTTCTTGTAACGTGACCTTTTCTAAGGTGCTGAGTTGTGCTGGACCATCATGTTGTGACAGATTGTCCACTGTTAACCGTATTTGATCGAACATTGGAAGCAACAACAATGGATATTTGTTTCCAATTTTAACCATTAAAGAAGCAGCGTGCCTGCGAACATTTTTAACCGCACGCGAGCGACTATCTCGAGTCTGACCAGGTGCCGTATAAACCAATGCGGAAAATATTTTTTCTAAAACTTGGGGTAATAAAGCAGCTCCAGACATGGCAACAGAACTTGCTGAAATATATAATTAATAATTATTCAATCATCAATTTTATTCAAACAATTTTATGATTATATATATTGATTACTAAATGTTCTTACATATAATTAAATACATAATACATAATAGGCGTTCCATTTTTGCCAACTAGTAAATCCCGACGTTATTACTACCTGAAGATGGTCATATCTGTTGACCGAAACATGTTGCAACAGATAATAAAAATTATAGATTGGAAAGAACATTTATTAATCAATATACATATAATACAACAAATCATGGAGTCGCACCCAAATTTTATAATTTATAACCATAATGTCTCTTTAGATATATTTCTTTTTATGTAGTATTTTGGCAAATATAAAATTACAGAGCGCAATTTCTTTGCTTAGCAAATACTAGTACGTAATTCAGATGGTAGATTTGACGTAATCTATAAAAATCAGAGTATTTGATTTTGATTCTTTTATATCGGCTTTCTTTGGTAATTTTATCTTCAGCGCCATCTTTAATTTATAAAACATTTTAGTAAAATGTATATGAAGAAAAATCACAAACACCACAACATAATTTCATTTCTGTATAGTTAGGATGTACAGGCTGTTCTACATTATTCATGCGACAAAATAAAATTAATAAAAAAACTCAATCTGTATAGTCATTTAAAAATGTTTTCACCTGTCGGAAACGTTTCTTTACACCGGAAGCTGACTGTAACTTCTTTATTTTAATCGAAATTATATTATTTGTCTTACTTTCATGGATTATACTTATTATTTGAAGGCAAATATTTCAACGGTTTTTGGAATATTCATGATTTTATCGACGTTTTGACATTCACATCTTCTTCGAGAGTACAACATGTTTTACAAACTATTAGACGATATGATTTTACCATGGTGCAACAAAAGAATCTGACGCTTTAAATTCTAATTAAAAAACAACTAAACCTTTTACGGGGTATTTATAGACAACTTCGATACATATATTGAGTGAAAGCAATATCGTTCCATTTGAAATAAGAAAATTTGATTAAAAAACAATGTTTTGTATGATCGGGATTCCATTATGGTAATACATAAAATTAAATTGAAAAATTATTTATTTGTGTTGAAAACAGTTGCAGCAGTGGCTTTGTTACTTTTTATTCTTATATTTTGTTTTTCTCTCTTACTAGACTTTAAAAAGTGGATTTGTTATTTTCTTGTTAAATAAATGAATGTAAAAAACAATTAGTCGTCTATATTTGTATATTCGTTTCATTTTACAAATAGATGTCACATATAGTACAAATTTTTAAGCGACCTGTTTATATTCTAATACACGATTTGCCTGATCAACTAATTACAAAACAAATGAACTATAACAATATACAACCTCCGAATCAGTTAATAAAACATAGTTGCGCATATTCATATATGTAGAGATTAAAGCGTTGAGTTAATATGCTTCATAAGTAGCAATCGTTGAGTCAGAAAATTTAAAGAGACGCAGCCGAATATTCACTTGTAAAACCGAAAAACGATCAGATAGCGTTATGTGCTATGAGAGGTAACACCAGTTATTCAATACGATAGATACTAGAAAGATGACTACTGGGAACTAGTGCTCTTGATACCCGAAAAATTTGAGATCCGAATATCCGGATATCCCAGATTAGCATAAACTTTCGTAATTCTTGTGCCAATGTTGCAAAGAAAATACAGGGTGTTTCAGACCCATCGTCCACTATCTTTTTCTCGCGATCTATTGCAGCTAGACTAATGCGACAAAAAATTTAATAACAAAACCCTACCTAAAGAATCATTCGAAAATATTTTTAACTTCCGGAAACGTTCCATTATACCGGAAGTGGATAGTAATTTTCTTATTTTAAATGGAATCATATGTTTTTTCTTATCTCAATGAATTCTACAGATTATTTGAACACAATTTTCACTAAAGTTTTCTATCCCTAAATTCAACCGTTTTTGAGAAATTTTTGTCAAAATTTTGACGTTTTCATCTCTTTCGAAAACATAGCATATTTTGTAAACCGTTAAAGATATTGATGTCATTTTACTAGTATCTAAGAAAAAATCCAAGAAAAATAGTTGTTCCTACCAAATTCTGTCAAAAGAACCACTAAATTGTATACAGAGTGTTCATAAGTCGATTGTCAATTCGAATACATTTAACCTTAGAAAATTCTTTTTTTTTAAATGTAACATTACATTTCTAATTATACCATACAATGTAGAAATAAATTCTCCGTCAATAAGTATAACGGATGCATATACCTATTCCTAGTCGTTTTCAAGCTATCAACTATTATTTAGTCGGTTATGAAAATTTTAGTACATTTCTTGCAGTGGGCTGTGAAAGTTTCGGTTATCAAAGCAATAGCGTTATCATGTCAGTTTCAGATCCAGAAGTGTCAAACTTGTCTTTGCTAATCTCCCTATTATAGTCGAATTTTCATTATTAGTGGTTCTTTGTTGTTGTTTGCATTATATGGCATTTTCAAATGAGAAGCATTCGACATGTTGATGATTATGGGTGAATGTCAAAAAAATATGGCGATGGCAACGCCATATTTTTTTTGAATTCATTGAGATAAGAAAAAACATGATTCCATTTAAAATAAGAAAATTGATATCCACTTCCGGCATAACGGAACGTTTCCGGAAGTTAAAAATATTTTCGAATGATTCTTTAGGTAGGGTTTTTTTATTAATTTTTTTTGTCGCATTAGTCTAGCTGCAATAGATCGCGAGAAAAAATAGTGGACGAGCGGTCTCAAAAACCCTGTATATATCAATTATCTTAATTAATTTTGATTTACGATTTTATGATTAGATAAAAAAAATGTGTAAACGTTATCTTACCTGATGGCGCCATTTGTCCAGATGACATACTTAAAAACACAAAAAGGGCCGAAATACATGTCAACAATGTAGAGAGGATAAGTGGATCTGCTGGCTGATAACCCAAACATAGTTGTAAAAGCCGTAAACCCGCAGGTATAGATGGTCGCTCTTGAGCTTGCAAAACCCTGCTTAATACACTCTCTAAACAAGTAGCCAATGCCTCCCACTCCTGATGAAATGGATCATTTACGGTTAAACCAAAATTTGTATTTGGTATTTGTAAACATTTCACCAACCATTGTTCTACATATGAAAATGTTACCAAAGGAGATACAATTGTAGCTTGCCTAAAATAATGTATCAAATGTATAAAATATTAGATATTCATTTCATATTCCGTGTAACATATTCATGTCATAAACAACTCATAGGTTTCTATTCTCAATTGTGAACCGAATGTATCATTTGCTAAACACATTTAGTAAAAAAAAATCGTGTATACGGGACGTTTCCTTAACGAGTGTGCAAAAGTATTTCTGCTCACCTGAATGTATCCAAAAAATCAGAGCGGCATCTATAAAAATATATTGAATATTCTTCTTCACTGTCAAAGTCGTATTTGTAATAAGAGGCAGGATTTGTCACATCTGTAGTAGCTTTCACATAGGAAAAGTTATGCTTAATAATTTTTGGTGCAGTGCATTGCACCCACTCTGATATATATGACAAAAACATTGGATCCCTAGAAATTTGATCATGTTTCATCATAGAATTCCATATTGGATTAGCTAAATGCGCCAAGGTTAAACTAGAATGGCTAGAAAATGCTACTACAGCATCAAGATATATGAGAAATTAGGAGGTCGTCCAATATTGTCTTTTCCCCAAAGCGTGCAAAGTTGTGCTCCTAAACCAGCTAAAACCTAAGCGCAAAATGTTTTCATTGATGTATAATTTTAAGAGAATTTATTACCTGTATTAGTTTCTTTTTAAAAAGATAATGTTGGTCATCTAGATTATTTGATATCAATTTGGAAGCTGCTACTAAACACTGCATAGGCTCATCATTAAATAAGATTAATAAAGGCTTTCTTTCCTCGAGTTTACCTTTTCTATTTACAATCTAAAAATTGAAGAATAGATGTAAAAGCATTCACTTTTAAAATATATGGAAAGAATTTTAACTTCAATAAGGAGAGTGATGAGTAGAAAGACAACATTACTTGTTAATACTAACTTGTAGTAAACATTCTGCGGCGGCACCTCTAAATGCGGTGTCATCATTTAAAAGCAGACATAAAATTTGCAGTAACCTCCCATTTTGAGTCATTACATGATTTATTGAAACCCATTCAACAAAACCAGTCAAAGTCAACAAGACAACTTGCACAACTCTTCCATGTGCACTTGCTTTTAATCCATCATTTCTTTCACAGCAATTTTTAAATTCTGTAACGTGTAGTTCTATTAGTCTTAAAAAAAATGCAAAAATGATAGCCATATTTGTTGTTAATGCTTGATAGATATCTTTCCTCCTTTGATTTGATTCAAGAGTCTAAAAAAATAAAATTATATATTAGTGAAAGATAACAATCAGTAAATGTATCTGATTTTATACCTGTAATAATGCTACATCTTCAACCAAACGCAGAAATACCAAAAGTACAAGTTCAGTCTGAATCTCTCCATACCCACATGCATCTGATAGCTCTGCCAAAAGGCCGGGCCATTGCTGGGGCCACTCTCTTTTAACCATTTCCACTACCACACGACTTAACGCATCTTTCATATGTGGTTCATCACTTATACCCCCAGCCGATAATAACTTCATGGCATTTTCCTGCATACACATGTAAAAGAAGCATTCTTTATGCCTGTTGCCATAATTGCCATAACTTAATAAATACTTACCTTAATGAAAAGTTTTTCTTGTTGAGAAATTTGAGTCCATCGATATTTCACAGTATGTTCCATTAGTTGCAAACCAAAATGTCTCGCAACTAGGGAATGTTGAGTACCTGCTGCTAAGTACAGTCCAGCTTCAGCACACAGAGGTGATGTTTCTTTGAAACTTTCACAAGCTGTGTAAGCTTTATTTCGGTCGGTCTGTGACGCACTTGCACTCATTGTCAATTCAACAGCCCGCGCTAAATCAGCTGCTAAAGCTGCGACGTTGGTTCCTGCCATTTCAACGAGTTTAAGTCGTCCACAGCCACTATAAATATGTAATAAAAAGTATTACTACTAACACAGTTCAACAACATTGTCAATAGTGTTATATATAAAACTTATGTTACTACAAAAGAGAACATTTTTCGTTACTAACCCAGTTTAAAGAAAGCTTTTATTTACAACATGCATGTGAATCAGTGTCCTTCGATTCAGAATTTTGCACAAATGTGGCGTTTGCCGGTTATGACAGAGCCATCTTGCTTTTGCAAATATGACAGCAAAAATGACATCAGGTTAATTTGATTTATTACTATAAAATGTTTTTTAAGCAATATTAATAGCCTAATAAATATAAAAGAATCCATTTTATGTTGTTTGTCCGATTTATTTAAAAGATTGCAAGGTGCGATATATGTTTACCACAGATGTTAAATGGTTAATGAAAAATAATTAAAAATGTATTAGCCACAAGTTTATTATTTATTATTGCACAATAATTATGAAAATTACACAGTATTTATAAATATATATCCTATATTTTTTAACATTAAAATATCAAATCAACGTTTTATTTTTAACGGCTGGTAGTGTTATTATATTTATTACTTTTTAAACGTTGGCACAACGTTATTACTCTTCTTCTTCTTCCATCTTCTATCTTTTTATTGTTGCCGCTGACAGGATAAGTCGTAATGGTAAATTTTGTATTTTAATTGAAGTGATAAATCTTAAACATCTGCACTAAAAAATTTTTTCCACATATTTACTGCATATTAAGAAGTATTTTATGTAACTGAAGCAATATTTTTTCTTTTAGTCGGCTCACAAGACGTTTATTATTAAGCGAAAGCTTGCAAAAAAATTGAAGCAAAACAGACCTATACCGCAATGGGTACGAATGAGAACTGGAAATACTATAAGGTAAGCAATAACAATCTTTAATTAGCAATTCTTACTATAGATTTGGATTTTATTGTGTGATCACATTCATATAACTGATGTCGGACTAGGCCGATTTGGTATGCGAGAAACTATTGATTACACATATTATATGAAAACCATGATCTAGTACAGTGCAACTGCGATTGGCAATTTTGTATGCTTAAGGAATGGTTAATAGCATTCCAAATCGTCTATGTCCATCTCTGTATGTAGGTACAATAAAAGGAAGAACAACCTTTCCAGATTGAATGAGAGATAAGACAATGCCTCTTGCCATTACAAACACCATAGTGGGGGTATGGCACTGTCTTCTCTCACTCAAACTGAATGGAATATTCTTTCTTTGGGGGTGTGATTGCCTGGTTCCTCTCAATGTAGGATACACATCTATATATGAATTTCGTGCTTATTGCAATAAGTCATAATATGTTGTAGAAATAGCAAATTTTAAGAAACAAAGACAAAATTAAATAGTTATATTAATTGAGCTTTCCTAAAAATTGTCTTTTTCTGACACGACATATTAGCTGTATGTAATTCACACTGGTTGTTGGAGTGAAGTAAACTTAAACAAATCCAAAATCACTTGTATACCCTGCTCCTCTTCGATTTGGTTTAAGGTTATGTTTTTGGGAATACTTTTTACCAATTCGGTGCATGATGTGGTTACTCAAACAGTGTGTTGTTGTGGTGGGCATAATTAAATCACGGAAAAGGCATCATTTGATTTCTTTAGATCATTCGATAATTCAATTTTGACATTAGGATTATGAACGATCACTCGATTAATGTCACATGCATAAATAATTAGGGCCTAAAGATATGTCGGCATACTGAATGATTGAAGAATGATCAATCGATTATTACAATTACTCCATTATGGGTTGTTCAATTATGCCAAGCACTAGGGTGTTGGAACAGAACATTTTTAAAAACACAATTCTAGTTGCTTAATCGTTTTTGAATGATTTCATATTTAATTGTTTTTTATTGATATATGAGATAAGTACCTTTCTGGCCATCATAAAATGTTTGGCTAAAAAGAAAAATGAGATCTTCAAAATAAATATCCAGTATCAGTTGATGTCCCTTTATGTCCCATTGATTGTAAATGATATGAAAAATAATCAATTATGATCGATTAAGGACAATGTAATTGATTATATCCATTGCTGAAAATTATCGAGTGATCACTCATAATCAAATTTTCAAAGGATTGTTAATAATTGAATGGTTCATTTTCCTTCACTCAATTATACCCATGTATGCAGCTATTTTGCATAGTTAAAATTGACCATTGTCAGAGTTCTCTGGTTACAATTCATTATGAATGTTGTAAATTAGGCGTAATTTTAAGAGAGTTGAAGGCACACTATAAATAAACTTATATTTCTTAATTTTATGAAGAGTGTGGCTGAATGTAAAACCTGGAGTTTTATAGACCTATTTTTCTTGTATAATTTTTTTTTTAGTAAGTTGAACACTTATTTAACACACTGTAGGTCTGACTGTGTTCAATGTTTTACTTATTCTTTTGGGAATCATAAATAGCATAGAAACAATATGTAGTCAGAACGAATTATTCACTGTAATTACTTAGTAGTGAGATAGAAAAATTAAAAAGTAAAACAGTTTTGATATAGGAGAATTTTTGCTTTTATTTATAGACTGTTAAGAATTGATTTAATATATTGTATGTGTATTAATATTATGTTTCATTTGCAGATACAATGCCAAGAGACGTCATTGGCGTAGAACTAAATTGAAATTGTAAATTGTATGCAGTGTTATACTTCATAATACTTTAATTATAAGAATTCCAATTTGATTGTTTTTTTTATTTCCTTGTTCTTTTGAAGGTACATACTTGTTATCTTTATTTCTGTGGGGAACAGGATGAAACATCCATCCACCTCCTCTCAAACTGCGTAGCACTGTGCAACCCGAGGGCATTGTACTTGGGTGCATGTGAAATCGAAGAGGGAGACTTACCTAGACTGGGGCCCTCTGACATACTACACTTTTTAAAAGGAATAGGATTGGAAGGCCAGCTGTAAAGCAGCAAGAATAGGGGACACAAGAGATCTTTTAGGTCGCAGTGTAACACCACCCTTCTATTACATACATACATATCTTTATTTCACAATTAATACATTCAACGAGAATTAACAAAAATGAATATAAACCTATCGCTCGTATTTTATTTACATAATGTGCTGGCAACTTTTCGTTTGGGTGTACAAAACGTAATAAATTTTTTAGATATAAGAATGTTCTTATAAAATTTTCTTAAACCAGATGCAAAATATATTATTTGTCCCGTGAACATATCTTTACATATAAATCAAGCCTCAATATTAGCATGAGATATAATTGTAAAGGAACATAAATTTTGAAACTATTAGAAGCAATCAAAGAAGTAATTGCATTACCTCGTATAGAGGGCTGAGCATGTTCTGTAAATTAAGGAAATGCTTTGATGCATATTGCTCGACATAGAGGGTGGAGGGGCAGCAGCATCAGTCTGCAAAGCATCGAGGAATAAAGGGGTCGATGAAACAAGCTGCAGACGAATAGAAAGCGTGCTTATGTTCATCATGGATGACGAGGGTCGAAAGACGGCCGTAGGGTAGAGTTTTGACTCGCCTGCTGTGGAACCTGGTCGTGGACGAGCTACTTGTGAGACTGGACGATGAAGGCCATAAAACTTTGAGGTACGCAAATGTTTTTGTCATTGTGACTTAGAGTAAATTCAATAGCATAGGTGCAGGGCAAAATGCAGAGGGCTCTGCAAGTTATATAAGGATGGACCTAGGAAGAGTCTAAACATCAATTCCTGTACAACGACCACAATCGCATTCGCGAAAAGAAGTAAAATATCTTGGTGTCATTCTAGACTCCAAGCTTACTTGGAATCGACAGCTTTGGAAGATTAAAACCAGGGCGGAGACAACTATTGCAACAATTACCACGTGGCAGATATGCAGGATTGGGGCACAATAATATTGTGGAAGGCAACCTTTTGAGAATGAGATCACACCACATGATCCCGACATATCTTTTTAACAGAAATTTCGAGGTGGAAATCATGGATCGGATAAGCTGGAATCAATCGAATTACAGAGATAGGTTCGGAGAATTGATCCAAACTGCAGCTGGAATCTATATCTACAGCGGGGTGAGAAATATAATGATCACCCTTCCACTAACTGTAGTGGCGCCCTCTCTGTAAATTAAGAGTGCTTCAGAACGCTAAAATCGAGCGTGCGGAGTCGCTGGACATCAGTGTCGCTTTTTGTCTTTTTTTTCCGCAATCGATCTGTTTTTGCGTATTTAAAATTTAAGCCTGCCGCATATGAACTGATTATTTCGCTGCGATGCAAGTGATGTGAGTATATAACCTTGAATTTCATGAGATAAAAGAAGTATTTGGAGAAAAAGTATCTACATTAGTAACTTATATAATAAATAAACATGTTTTTTCCTTCATTTTCAATAGTTAGAAGCAGAAGCATTTTCTATGCTTTATTAGAGGTTGATTCAGCGAATAGACTATCAATTCGAGCGTTTTTATATCTTATGATAATTGTTTCTAGTTTCTACACAACAGAACAATCTAATTTAACTTTTACATGTTCTATGTAAGTTAAGTTAAAAAAAAACTGCGGGAAAGGAATTTGTTCTTCACATGCACCGATAAAAAACGCAAAGCTGTTTAATAGATCGCGTTAACGCTGGAACTTGGGGTTGACAGTGCCCGAACTGGCTGAAGACGGTCATCGTATACATATATATCGCAGGAGCCATCCAAACTCCAAACAGCTAGATATGTTCTTATATGCATGAAGCGCACGCTTCTGTTCGTAGTTGATGTGGCTCGTGCAGTAGGTGCGTATAAAGGCCGTTTTACACCTAGCTATTTATTGGCCAATAAATAGCTAGGTGTAAAACGGCCTTAACGCAGCGATGATAAGTAGCCGCAGTGTTCCCAACCTTTAAGTCTAGAATATCCCACGAGAACTATCAAAATTTCCCTTTTTCAACAAAATTCCCACGAATGCACAAACTACAGTAAATACCATGGTACAAATATACAAGCTATGCTCTTGCGCATCTCGTGATGACGCAGTTGGGATCCAGTCCTATACCAGCAAAATAAAGTAGTGAGCTAATAGGAGGAGGATGTATACTATATAGAATGTCCACGAGATAGGGAAAAATGATTTTACGATTTCACGCCGAGAATTATCCGTAAAATGTTGCGATCTAGCGGTCGCATGAAAAAATTAATTTATTACATCTGAGGTTTATAATAATAATTTATTACGATTATTTACCAACGCAGAGACCCGGGTATTCTCCGGACGCTTACATGAAATACCTATCTAAAATAGAAAATTGAATGAGTAGGAGAATTGTTTCTTTATTTATGAATCGGATCACAAAATATGAACAAGCATTATCAATTATCAAGATATTTTTGCGTTAAATAATAAAAATCTAACTTGGTTTTCAGACCCTAATAGCCAAATTTAAATTTCCCGCCACTATTTTTAGTAACTTCAACGTAAAGGCAGTAAAATCACTATTAATGTAAGTAAGTAAGTAATTTATTCGTCCGTTAAACAAAAAGTTTATGGACCCGTCAATACAATAAATGACATAAATACACAAATACAATAATTCACAATACACATTAAAATTGTCAGCTCTGCGATTGCCTGCACGTTGCTAGATCACAAACATTCTCCTCAAACTCATCAATGCTGTATAAGCACATATCTATTAAAATTTCTTTTAATTCGGTTTTAAATTTGGGACTCGGCAAATTCACTAAACTTTGGGGCATGGCATTATATAGTGCTATACCTATAACCCGCGATTTATTTGTACGATATCTATGTTCCATTATCTTGTCTTTACCTCTTGTGTTGTGATCATGGATGTCTCGATGTAACGACAGCTTATGGATATTATCTCTAATGTATATTAAGTTTTCATAGACTATTAAAGAAAACAGCGTCATAATTTTAAGATTACGAAATATAGGCTTACAGTGATCGTCAAATCTCGCCTGAACTATGCTACGTACTGCTGCTTTTTGTATTGTAAATACCCTTTGCAGTTGCAAGTGAGAAGCATTTCCCCATGCTAGTATCCCATATGAAAGGCCAGAATGAAATAAACCAAAATATACTTTAATGTAGTACAAAATAGTAGGTAATTGTATGTTTTAACGTTGAAGCTACTGAAAAAATTGCGGACAATTTAAATTTGGCTATGTGGGGAATAATATTTTTATTCGATTCGTTTGTACAATATAGATATTGCAAGACGTGTATTTTTTTTTTTTTCTCATTTGCATTATCTTCTTGTTTTGCTCTCTTTAGCAGTAAGAGGATTTGAAATATAGAAGTCTACAAAATATTCTCAATGCACTTTTGCAAACTATTTGTTCTGCTGGATAGTATAGTCGCACCATTCAATAGGTTTGTTCGAACATGCAGTTCGCGAATGGTTCACGATCATGCGAACCAATCAGACAACGCATTCCAGAGGCGTTTTCGATTACTTTGAAAGAGCTACTCCGAAGCGCGTGAGTAGCATATTGCTCGTGTTCGATTTAGAAAAAGCGCCTTGGGTGCATTCGCTACTAAAATTTCTCCCTTTACCCTCTGTGCACCAGGTAAACGTTTGGTGCGTGTCGATCAAACATGCGCAGTGCACGTAAGCGTTTTGTTTAATTTTTAGGCTAGAAAATTTAATTCGCGGTGGCGGTATTAATTATTTGATTTTGATGGTTATGTTGTGTTATTGATGTTCAACACAAATTCAGTCATGGATACGAGCAAAAATCTAAAATTAAAGTTATAAAATTTATCTGTCGGGCATAGGTGGCGCAGAGAAGCATTAACCGCCACATGTTCGATTTCTGATGTTTACAAATGTGAAGTGTTCCAGTGTTGCACCGATTGGAGCACTACAGTGGATATCACTCACGAATCGTTCGCGAACTGCATGTTCGAACAGCCCGTAACGTAAACAAATAATTTATTAGTAGATAATTTCTGATATATAGAATAGCAGGCATTTATATTCTAACGGTGTATTTGCACGATATGCAATTCTGTTATTAATTAAATATTCTAAAATGCATCACAAACTATTATTCAAACCGGTTAACGATTCATTAAATTTGATTAAATAATCATTAGCACATATAGTATGCTATACAAAAAAAAATCCACGAATCCATGCTATTTCCCTTTTTCCCTTCAACTTCAAAACTGGAAATTCCCCACGAATTGGCAACACTGAGTTGGGATTTTAGGGCGCGTACCGTAAATATAAAATTGTAACCAAATGGTTAGTTGCGGTTTATTTGCGGTTATTAGCGATTGCCGATTATTTCAGAAAATTTACGGGACACTTTGATTGATGTCAAGTATGTTAAGTTTTTTTTTGTTTTGTACCACTTTTAAAGATAACTTCCATCCTTCATGTGGTTTTACTGGATGCGACGCGCTTTGATTGACCACGTTTTATGCATAGATAAAGTAGGTTGGTTTATGTTTCCGCAGTGGAGGGGGTAGAAAAATCAGAAAATCGTAAAATGAGCGAGGTTGTTTTGGTGACAACTAAAATAACCAAACTTCAGCAACCGCGTTCCGTAAATACCATAATTTTCAGGAATCCGCTATATTCGGGACACAAAACCGAGAATTTGGTTGCTATTTGTGAATTACGGTACGCGCCCTTACTCTCACCCATATATATAATCTCTCACCATAGTATAGTGTTTATCCAATAGTGTCAAGAAAGGGAATATTTGTATCTGTTTTTGAAAGCTGCGCGAAGCAGGCAATAATGGAATGCGCCGTAAATCGCTGCGGCAATATGGCGTTATTTGTATTTGTGCTGGCGTTTAACATATTTCTATAATTTAATTTTTTATTATATTTATTGATACTAAGGCAATTACAATTGCTGTTTGTTGTACGGAGATACAGCTCTAACTGTAACCTGTTCCATATCTGATTTACCTTCATTGTAAATTGTTAGGGTAAGTAAATTAGTCATTAAAACAATTTAATATCTTAACAATTAGTTTTTGTTGTAGTGTTTCTTATTATTACGTCTGTGTCTGGTGGCATTAAAAATTCTCCTGTTTCCAGTGACTGACGCTTTTTATAGTAAGTGAATTCTCTACAAGCACTGCGATAACCTCATTTTTAACATAAGATTTTGTTGTAGCGTGGTTTTTTTTGTTACGTCTGCATTTGATTTGTAATAATAAAAATTCTATTGTGCCCACCGACTCTTTACAGTGACTGGATCCTGTAAAATTGCTGCAATAACCTCATTTTGTAACATTATGTTTTGTTGCAGCACGGATTTTACTGTATATCTGTGTTTGATTCGTTGACACTTGTAAATAAATATTTTTTTGTGCAACATTGCGTATTTTTACAATTTACCATTAATAATATGATTTATTTTGCGAGAGGTAAAACCCAATTACAAGAAAATACAATGCGCACATCTGCAATACATATTACACGTGTAAATTACATAAAATAATTACAATAAATTCTTACGAGCAAGACTAATGTAAATTATATGCAAACTCTGTAATGTAATTTAAACTATTATGAATGTCACAAGCATCAGAGATTCTAGATTCTATTGAAATACTTGCACATTAAAGAAATAGAGGAAATACGTAGAACATTGGTCCGATGTGAAACACAGTAGAAGATTACGTAGGAACAAGTGTGTATGCTTGCAATATTAAAATTAAGTCTACTTGAAAGTCATGGACAATCAGTTCTACCACGAACCAGGCAAAATAAAAATTTAACCAAGCTAACAATTCTCCTTACATATAAAGTATTGAAATGGAAAGAACAACATTTATCCTCAACTACTCAAAAGTAACCCTAAAAAAAATAGTAATTATTTTTCTAAGTGTATATTAATCAGTAGCTACTATATTTTTATAATCTGTTCTCGATTATTTTTAAATAGTTGCATATGTTACAGAAAAAAAGTCAATGGATTTAGATTTCAACTTCTTCTTTATCCTTTCTTTAATTGTATAAATAATTGTAGATTCTGAATTTTACATGGTTTTTTTTTTAAATACATTCTAGTTGCATCCGGTTTATTTATGCACTATTATTTTTAATTGTTCTTTATTTTCTTATTTAAATTTAAACTTAAATGCCGCCATGATTTATCGAAGAAATGCACACTAATCGACACCGCTCGGCCCGAGTCGTAAGTAAAGAATGCCGCTCTCATGAGCCTGGCAGGTTGCGCGAGAAAAAGTTAGACTCACAAACTTCAAAGGTGCCGACAGCTCTTGACACTATTGCCTATATACTATACTGTGGACTCACAAACTTCAAAGGTGCCGACAGCTCTTGACACTATTGCCTATATACTATACTGTTCTCTCACATATGTACATGTGCTTTATGACTGGTGTAAATTAAAAAAGAAGGTTGGGGTTTCTGATGCTAAAACAATGAAACAGTGCCAGTGGTCATTTCTCTAGCAACACAACATCAAAGGCGCAGACAGAAAGTGATTCTATCAAGAAGAAAGAACACTTGCCATTTTTAGCGTGTTTGTATGCATAACTTTGGCGTTCTGACGGCACTGTTAATTTACGGAGAAGACGCCACTGCAGTGGTCGTTTTCATGTTGTTCTTGAGAGTCGTTGGGAAAATAATTAAACATTATCCTTGGAGTATTTATATTGTATTTTTAATTCCATTTGTTATTGGGTTTTATTTGTTACTGTATTGTTTGAGCCAAGATTGCATTTCCCTCTTTTGACACGCGTTCATTACAATTGATGTAAGTGAAAAAAGACAGGTGAGGTATCTGATGCTAAAAAAATGAAGTAACGGTAAAAGTATTTTTTTCTGGCAACGAAATATCAAAGGCGCCGATAGTAAGTGCCGCTTCTTGTCTCTCTTTGCTGGTTCGACCACATCTGACCGTTCTGAATCGAATTTGCCACTTGGCCGTTTTTGAGTTATAAATAAAATTTAGCAAGTCTTCTTTTACTCTGTCAATTTGCTGATTGTTTTCTCACGTTTCCTATCACTAAGGCTCGTTTCTTTAGTACTAAAGAGCGATTCTAATGTGCTTGTTCAATCGCTTAATAATGTTCTATAAAAAAGACTAATATACAAACAAGGCTAATACATATTCGATAGGGAATATGCGATGTGTCTGAATAGGACCAGCGCACACGGGTCAATTGCTACTCGAAGCGGGTGTGACATGGTATAGGCACAGAATAGCTTTGTTTGTTTGTGTGCTTGGAGCAGTATCTACTGACGTCATCAGAGTAACCTGAGAGCGTCTCAGATTTGGATTTAAAGATGGTACAAACAAACGCGCTCGATTGCAATATAACCTTAATTTTATTATTTACTATTGTCAGATTGTCACAGCTATTATGAATAGGAAAAGTAAAAATAATTTTTCAAACCAATGAATTTAGACTACAATAAAAATGCATCATATACTGTAGTATATTTAGCCTATCTATATTTGTATTTACCGCCTTTTCCTATTCAGGTTGGTATTATGTTTTTATGTGGTAGTATACAACATGGCCGAAATAAAGTTATGTTTGAAACTGTTTTAAACAAGCGTGTTTCTTAATAAATGGTAACTCCCGTCTAATCCATAGTATAAAATGGTAAAGGATACTACAAACTGGCGACGAGGTAAAAATTAGGTTCAGGGTGAACAGATTTTGAAATTTATAAAGTATAACCACAAATCAAGTAATCCACGTGTTACATAATGGCGGTGGCGGACACCACACAACAAACACACATCGTGAGAGGCACGATAGGGGTTTTATCGGAGTATAGAATGGGAACGGATTGGAATACTTACCAAGAGCGATTAGAACAATATTTCCTAGCTAATTACATAGAAGAGGATCGAAAAGTAGCGGTATTAGTTACAGTGATAGGGGATCAAGCTTACGAAATATTAAAAGGATTGTGCGATCCAGTGTTACCTAAAAACAAATCTTATGAAGAGTTATGTGTAGTGCTTAAGAAGCAATTTTCAAAAAAAGTGTCGGTGTTTAAAGAGAGAATTGAATTTTATGCGATTAAACAGGGAGAAAGTGAATCAGTTAAGGATTATTACGTTAGACTAAAAAATAAAGCTATGGAATGCCAGTTTGGCAATAGTTTGAATGATGTGTTAAGAGATAAATTCGTAACGGGATTGAAAAGAGGGCCGATACTTGACAGAGTGTGTGAAGAGGAGCATACATCTCAGTTAGAAGTAATTCTGGAAACAGCACTGAAGAAGGAGGCATCGTTGGTAAGGGTCGAGACGCTAGATTCGGTAAACAAGTTAAGTGTGTCTAAAAGAAGGCAAAGCGCAGGGAAGAAGACATACGGAGGAGAAGCAAAAGAAGAACGAACGGAAAGGAAGAAGAGTGAAAATAAGTGTAACAGTTGTGGTGAAGGTATGCACGATTTTCGAAATTGTAAGTATAAAAAGTACAAATGCAAGATATGTAAGAAGGTGGGACACCTTGCCAAAGTTTGTCGATTTAATACACATTACGTGGAGACGGTAAATAGCTCTTCAGAGTCAAAGACAAATAGTGAAAATAAAGAATTAAATTTTGTGGAAATGTATTTTACAACCTCGAATAATAATAATTATATTAAACCTATTGAAGTTAAGATGTTAGTAAACAATAAACCGTTGGTAATGGAACTTGATTCTGGAGCTGGTATTTCCGTATTGCCTGAGAGAATTTTCAAGACAAAATTTGACACTAAATTGTTAAAAAGTACCAATGTCCGTTTAAAATCATATAACGGTAGTATTATAATACCAGAAGGTGAAATTTTTGTAACTATGGAATACGACAAAACTAAGATAGATAATTGTAGGTTACTTGTTATTAAAAACGGTTCAACTCCTTTAATTGGGAGAGATCTTATGAATGTATTTAATTTTAAGATAGAACATTCGGTAAGCTCTAACATAAACACAATCACAGCTGATTTAACTTTACCAGCACTATTACGGGAATATGAACATCTTTTTAAGGAAGAGTTAGGTAGATATATAGAGGAGAAAGTTGAGCTAAAGATAGATACAACAGCTAAACCTATATTTTGCAAACCGCGTCCTATACCTTTTGCCTTAAAAAATGCAATTAATGAAGAATTAGATGAATTAGAAAAGAAAGTGTAATAACTTTAATAGAAAATTCAGAATGGGCAACGCCATTAGTGCCAGTTATTAAGGAAACAGGTAAGATTAGGCTCTGTGCAGATTATAAAATTACCATTAATAGATTTGTTCACGATGTTAAGCATCCACTTCCAAGAATTGAGGAACTCTTTGCTGCTTTACAGGGTGGTGAATATTTTACGAAATTAGATCTTACTAATGCGTATAATCAGTTAGAAGTTACGGAAGATACAAAAAAATTATTGTGTTGGAGTACACATCGCGGAATTTATCAACTAAATAGACTTCCGTATGGTACAAAACCGGCATGTGCCATTTTTCAGAAGACTATAGAAAAGGTATTATTAGGAATACCTGGAGTAATTAATTTTTTAGATGATGTAGTCGTAACAGGTAGAGATAAGACCGAACATTTAAAAAATTTAAAATTGGTTTTCGAAAGGTTATCTAGGGCCGGATTTAGACTAAATTTAAGGAAATGCCAATTTTTTGAGCCACAAATAAAATATCTTGGGCATATTATAAGTAAAGAAGGGTTAAGTAAAGATCCTGAAAAAGTTAGAGCGATAATGGAGTGTCCACGCCCGCAAAACGCTACGCAAGTGAAGGCTTTTGTCGGCATGATCAATTATTATGGTCGATTTATTCAAAATTTATCATCAATTTTAGAACCTTTATATATACTAACTAGGAAAGATTTTACATTTCAGTGGGATAAGAAGTGTGAAGAAGCTTTCTTATTTGTAAGGAAAGCTATTTGCTCAGACCACAGTTTAGCACATTTTGATCCTACCATTCCTATTAAATTGAGTTGCGATGCAGCAGGTGGTGGTATTGGCGTAATATTATCGCACATATATAAAGATGGTTCGGAAAAACCTATTAGTTTCGCTTCTCGGGTTTTAAGTAAAAGTGAGCTTAATTATTCTGTAATACACAAAGAAGCACTTGCGATTTATTGGGGAGTGCGTAAATTTTATCAATATTTGATGGGTAACAAATTTGTTTTATGTTCGGATCATAAACCTTTGCAAGCCCTGTTTGGTGAGACAAAAGGAATACCACAGATGGCGGCTGGCCGGTTGCAAAGGTGGGCCTTATTTTTAAGTGGTTTCGATTATACCTTTAAACACGTAAAAGGAACTGAGAACGTCGGGGCCGACAGTTTATCACGGATACCGGTAAGTACTTCGGAAGAACGTGATGAGGTTTTCGACTATTTTCATTTTCTGGTAGAAAATAATATGCCTATCAAGGCAATGGACATAAGAAGTGAGACGCGAAAAGATAGAACATTGAGTACGGTATATAGATACGTGAGAGATGGTTGGTGTAATGTAGTTTCAGATGAACTTAAACCTTTTGCGAGAAGGTCATTAGAATTAAGTATTGAGAGCGGTATACTAATGTGGCGTTATCGTGTTGTAATTCCTGCCAAGTTCAGGAAACAACTATTGGAAGAAATTCATGGTGCACACAACGGTGTAGTACGAATGAAAGCTCTAGCTAGACAATATTTCTGGTGGCCAGGGTTAGATTTAGACATTGAAAGGTTTGTTAAGGACTGTGGCGCGTGTATGCAAAACTCCTCATCTCCGCAAAAGTCAATCTTAATTAAATTTGAAGATAGCAAACATGTGTATGATAGGATACATTTGGACTTCCTAGGACCATATCATGGTAAGGTATACTTAATTATTGTAGATTCTTTTTCCAAATGGCCTGAAGTTTATCAAATGCAAAAAATGGATTCGACTACTACAATAGACAAGTTACGTGATTGTTTTGCACGGTTTGGGTTGCCTAGCAAAATAATTACGGACAATGGAACACAATTTGTGTCCAGCGAATTTGAAAAATTCTGTAAAGAAAATGGAATTAAACATATTACCTCAGCTCCCTACCATCCGTCAACGAATGGAGCTGCTGAAAATAGTGTTAAGTCTTTTAAGAATGCTTTGAATAAGTTGTTGAAAGATAAGACAACCAATAGTCAAACCATGTCAACCTTAATAAGTAAATATCTTTTTTCATATAGGAATACTCCTCATTCAGTAACGGGAGAGACGCCATCTAAAATAATGTTTTCTAGAAAAATTAAAACTCGTTTAGATTTTCTAACGGAAACAGAAATAGAAAAAACAAGAGAAAGGCAAATTAAATATCACCATGGTAATCGCGTTGTAAATTTCGACGTAGGCGAGGTTGTGTATGTTAAAGATTATCGAAATGTTCAGAAATCATGTTGGACGCAAGGCGTTATTATGCAAAGATTGGGAAAACAGACGTACTTATGTAGACCTGTAGATAATAGAAATTTAACTTGGAAGAGACATTCAGATCAAATCATAAAAGTAGGCAAATTCTATGATGAAATTTCACAGAATTCTCCTAATGATGATAAAACAATTCAAATGACTATTGATCGTAGTGACTCTTTCATGGATAAGAACATAATAACTAGTACTAAAGTAGTCACCGAACCAACTATTAGGGTATCGGATAGGGTTTCAGAAGAAGCATCAGATGTTCACTCTGAAATCGTGCCCGATTCTAAGACTGAAATAGTAGAAAGTGAGAATAATTCTGATAAGGACAAAAGTGACTCAATAACTACTATAGTAAGTTCTCCTAATGTTAAGTCTAGACCTCGGAGGGAAATTAAACCTCCAAATCGATTAAATTTGTAAGAATGTATTTTTTTGTTTAAATAGTAGATCTACATCTTAAGGGTGGAGATATGTAGTATATTTAGCCTATCTATATTTGTATTTACCGCCTTTTCCTATTCAGGTTGGTATTATGTTTTTATGTGGTAGTATACAACATGGCCGAAATAAAGTTATGTTTGAAACTGTTTTAAACAAGCGTGTTTCTTAATAAATGGTAACTCCCGTCTAATCCATAGTATAAAATGGTAAAGGATACTACATATACTAGTATTTATGTACCTACCAAGTGAAGTTTTTAAAATATAATGATCGTTCTTTACATCAATCACATTGGTATCATTATATTATCTATTTCGTGCATATTTGATGCAGTTATAAATCGGATTACATTTACAAACGACAGTTTACAACACAGTGTTAGTGCGATTAGGTTATGTTGCACAAATTGCTCGTAATTGCTCGGACGCCGGATCGCGAGCAGGAAGAGCAACCTCTTTGTGATCTGGATTTGCTTGCTCTAAACAAACAAACACGCACAAATCATGCTCTAAAAATACAAACAAACGCGTAAAATTCCTTGGATCTGCTTAGATCAGACAAACAAACAAACCTAATATCTAACAACCCAGAGCCGTTTTCGATTACTTTGAAAGAGCTGCTCAGAAGCGCTTGAGTAGCATATTGCTCGTGTTCGATTTAGAAAAAGCGCCTTGGGTGCATTCGCTACTGAAATTTGTCCCTTTACCCCTCTGTGCACCTGGTAAAACCTTGGTGCGTGTCGATCAGACATGCGCAATGCGGGTGAGACTTTTGTTTAATTTTTGGGCAAGAAAATTGAATGCGCGGTGGCGGTATTTATTTGATTTTGATTTTATTGGTCTTCAACAATCAATATGCACAAATTCAGTCATGGATACGAGTAATAACATAAAATTAAAGTTATAAAATTTATCTGTCGGGCATAGGTGGCGCAGAGAACCATTAACCGCCACATGTTCGATTTCCGATGTTTACAAATGTGAAGTGTGCCAGTGTTGCACCGATTGGAGCACTACAGTGTGTATCACTCATAAATCGAAAACGGCTCAGAACATCATCTTGGCCTGGCGCGAAGGGTTCGCGTATTCTCAACGCGCAGCTTGATCCGCCATTAAATCGGGCGAGAACTTGTGGTTCCGGTTATGTTCGCTCTTTGCATTAAGCACTCGTCGCTGAGTTCAAGTTTATATTCGTATGTTCATTTAGATAGTGTTATCAAGTGCAAGTCGATAAAATATGAAAATAATGGGAAAGAAAGTACAATAATTGTAAAAATAAGCGACGTTCTTTCATTTTATCGTAGATATGTATCATATTATCGAAATTCACTTCAGTTAGGTCCTGTCAGGCACCGAATTCTATCAAAGCCCATCCTGACTTCTCCCCCGAACAGTGACATCAAGGTCACGAAATTTTGCGCACTGAGATCAAAAGAGCCGACAAAGAGATTGTGTTCTGGTTGTTAGATATTCTGTGGTATAGGCGTCATGTACAAACTATGCAACTCGAGAGTTGTACCTTCGTACAAGGGACTATTGCTTCGTCAGTCAGCTTGCGTCTTGAGACCAGAAAGGGTCAATTATCCAGGGTGTATCAAATAAAAAAGTAAATTTTGCTTGGGTATTAACTACGCGATATATAAAGCACAAACCCATCGAACCGGATTTCATCATTAAATAAAAAAAAGTAAAATTTAGAGCCAAAAATTCTTTAGTCCGGGCCTGATGCAAGGAAACATCATGTTAAGCACCCGCTAAACATGGTATTATGTACAAATACGTCATTTTTAATAAATAAAGGTCAATCGGCCAGTGTGCCCTTGTAAAAATAGCAAAACTGAGGCATTTTAAATTTCTTATTTTTATAAAATAAACATTCCTTTTTTGTTAAGAGCATTCTACGTAAGTCTACAAAGTATTATTTTTAATATCCTGTAAAAAAACGTGAATATTTTTCTTTTGCTTTGTCGAATCGAGAGTTAGTTGTTAATAAACGGTACCACATGAATTTGAGTTATTTCTTTTGGATTTATTTAATCATATAACGCAAAATGAATTGAATCGAATTACACAGAAATGAATGTAGATACAGAAAATTTGCAAACACGCCTTTTTATTATGATGTCGCGCGAAAATGATTCTATACATTCCCGCGCTTTTGCCGACGCATCAAGCTTCGATTTTCTTTATATGAAATCATGATGGTCCTGAAAAGGATCGTTTTTTCGAGACGAGAAGAATTTAAATAAAATGTTCGAAGTGGCTTGCACTCCAAACGGCACACAAAACTCACTGCGGTAATGGCTGAATGATAGTGGTATGTGGGGGTATACTCGGGACAGCATTTTGGTTAGGCACAGGTGCGGCTCTAGCCCACGGCATTTATAAAATATTTTTTTCTCGTTAATGCTTACAGATAGACCCCCTGTGCATTAAGACTTTTTGATTGTATGAGTACAGCTGCTACATATTATTATATTTACCTCTATATCTGATACACCCTGTATACCAATTTACGTCGGGTTTTTTTTTTCATATATTCAGGTTATAAAAGGATTTTGAAGTTCATAAAAATAAAAGAAAATATATAAAAACGAAAAAAAAAACTTATAACAAATAATTTCTTTGTAATAATGTGACAAAGGTTTGAAATAAACCGAAACGTCGTTATATATCGGTTGTTTGGAGGACCAAAAAAAAAGAAACATAATAAGTGAAATAGATTTATTTCTTTCCTGATAAATTTACTTCTTGAACTCCCCATCATTCCTTTTTTTATACAATATCTTTCCTTGAATATTCGCGGATGGTATAAATGTATAGCCCTCGGTGTTTCTCCACTTCACCAAAGAATTTCATGCTAAATGATTCCATTTTTAATGGATATTCGAGTTTTGTGGAGAAAAATTCGCGCATAAATAATAATACCACAACCACGGTCACTGTATTTGATCTTTTCTGGCGTACAACCAGAATAATATTTTATGTACAGCTTTCACTTAATAATAATAATGATACCACTACTAATAATAATATAATAAAACAAATGATTATTTAACGGGTCTGATTGCAGTCGTTACATGCGATTCGTGCGTCACGCTCGTTTCCAACCGCTGCGCAAGGTTCGAGTCAGTTTGAGTGATGCACGAGACGCTATCTCCTCGCGTCCGTTTCGAGCACGAGCCGACCCGTGGGCAGCATTCGTATCACTCGCGCAGGAAGCCAAAAGGCGAGAGAATTGCTTCGAGTTCGAGTGGCAATCGACCCGTGTGCGCTGGGTCTAAAAATTGGAAATCGTGTCCGATGCTGTTTAACTTCAGGCATCAGTATTATTTAGCATTGTTCCAATTCTATTTTTAGAAATGTTATTTAACAATTATAATGACACTGCCATTTATGTACAAAAGTTAATCCGAATATATGAAATATGGCGTTGAATTGGGAAACGAAGTTACTAAAATTCCTTTGTATGGAAATATGTATTATTTATTTAGCCAAGTATCACATAGAACACAAAACTGTTTGATGCAATTAGTTAGGTACTTAAAGAGAAGCTAGTTATTACTATGATTACATGAATCATTCGTATGGTAATATTGTTCATATGTCGTATGTACAACTGTTTAAGCAGAAATATTCATTGCAAAATGTTAAAAAAAAACACACGAAGAAAAAAAAAATGGGGCTTAGATATCTCAACTACTGAGTTTTTACACTATACAAGAGAAGATAGCAGGCACCATTTATTATTGAATTAAGACCACTTTTACGGGTAATATCAAACAATGATTTTTTTAAAAGTATTGCAGTCAATCATAAAGAATGCGAAATAAATATAATAGTGTTAAAAATGGGAAACAAATTACAAAAGAAGTGCAAATAACAGTCTTCAGTCTTTGTCTGTATTATTTGGCATCTCTACTTCATCTACAAACGACGCCAACATCTCGGTAATATCTGGGTCTGACGATGTTTTTGTTTTTTTACATTCAGGTTCATAGGAAGTATCTTTTTGAGTTGACCGAGCAGGGCTATACGGAACATTATTTTTGCTTGTAAACATTTCATGCTGCAGTTCAGTTTCATCATCACTATTTAAGGGAAGAAAAGAATGTTCTTCTTCTTTTTCTTCTTCCTCTTCTATTCTTTCTTGATCATTCACATCGGCATCATGTTCTTCCATACTTATATCACTATAAAATCCTGCACCTGCGTGATTGTTCATTTCACATTCTTTACGTTCACTGCTGTTTATTTCCGTGTGTCTTTCTTGCGACGTTTGCTTTTCTACTTCTTTGCTTGAGAGGTCGTCACTAATACATACTTCCTGAACTTCTGACCTTTTATGTACATTCAATGCGGAAGCACTTACGTGAATAAAATTCCAGGAAGGACATCCAGGTTGACATATTTTTTCCAAGAGATTTAAATTCATTGTACAAATATGTGAAGTAAGACCATTTGTAGATTTTTCACCCCCTCTGAGTAAATTTATTATTAAGTTAATTGATACTGGTGGTTTTGAATATTCTAATATGGTCAGTAATACCTCAAATAATTTTAAAGTAACTCTGTTAGTATTATATGGAAAAACATTTTTTCCATTGCAAATCGACAATATTGCATCTATTAAAGTGTTGTATAGTGATACAAAAGTCGCTTCTTTTAGTGATAAATAAACGTTATTGAACACTGCAGCTAAACAACATAGCGACTGATAACAAATTTTTTCTTTGACTTGAAATGAGTTACGCAAATGATATACAGAGCTTGAACGTTTTATCGAGCTAGAAATTATTTTCACATCTATACTTTTACTTTTGGCTTTTTGAGAAACGTCTTTAGTGTTCGCTATAGTTAATGACACTTCTTTTGTTGTTGATGAAACATCATTTAATATTTCATTGATTAACTTGTCATGCATGTTGACATTCAAGCTATTTTTCAAAATTTTCATCCAATATTCTAATACTTTATACAGAGTTTCTTTATATTCAGCTACATACTTAAAACAATTACAATCACGAGTTCGTGTTAGACAGTCTATTAGTAGTTTTGAAATAGTAGCTGAAAACGGTAACAAATTTAATTTTAATACAGCTATTAAAGATCTTAAAAGATACAAAATATCAACTTGATTTTTTAATAAAAGCATACTAAAATGAAACATAGTATCAGATGTATTCTCATTAAGACATAAGTGTAGAGAAAGAACTCTGGTAATAATATTTAGCATATATTGTGGTGTTATGCACTTAGCACTGCTAAATTCATTTTCCAGCATTTCTTTTAAGAATAAACATGTATTATGCAATCGTTTTTCTAAAATGTACAACATTTCTCTAGCACTGATAATTTTTGGGAAATCCGGTAATACATATGGATCCAACAATGATTTCTCATATTTATGGAATTCATCAATATCATCAAAGAATATATCATATAAATAATCTAAAGTCGCTCCCAACTTTTCAAATGAAGCTTTCCAATTATTACTATAATTGATTGAATTTGCACCTGAAGGGCCAATTTTTTGTAGTTTTTGAAAGCACAAAGTTGCATTTTTTAAAACTTTCACATTTACAATTTTTGAAAACAAAAATTGTATTAAATGTGATTCAAGTTCTTTTTTCTTTGAAATACAGCTGGTTGGATAAGTTTCCAAACACGATGCTAAACACATCAATGACGCATGTCCATGAACATTTTCTACATCAACTGACATACATTCATCAAGTATTTGGAATAATAAAGATGACAGCATTAGTTTGTTAAAATCTTGATAGTCTTTACCTAACATAATCAAAGTCGAAATCACATTGTAACGCTTGTTGTTGATTTCATTTTTATTATGATCTACGATTCTTTGCATCCAAAAATTTATATTTTCATATAAAGATTCTTCAGAGATAGAACACGCAATTTTTGTCAAATGTATGTATACTTCTTCATCAATTAGAGACGATTTTAGAAACTTATTAATGTATCCAATAACAGGTTTTTCATTATTATGATCTTCGAGCAAGTAACTAATGGTGCCCAATGTTAAATCTACATTCTTACAATTTTCTTTATCAATCTTGGTGGAACTTAACAGTTGTTCTATTCGATTAGCCGCAAATTGGTTACTCATTGTTGGTTATTTCGAAGTCTTTCTGTTTCTCTTGTGTTATCTGTAAATTGTAGATTAAGGTTATGTGAAACTATGTTTTTAAAAACCTATTTAATATCTTACATATTTGGAAATTTTGTTTTAAAAAAAGGCTATTTATATCCGATTAAAGTTTTTTTCTGATATAGCGTCAAATGTTCTTAGCTTTTTTCATCTTTTTCACATCTTTCATATCACCCGCACGTGTTCTTACTAGTGATAGGCGTAATCGAATGGAAAAAGCATCATTCGATTATTGACGATTATTCGAGAATTTGATTGTGATGTTTGGATTATGAATGGAACAGAAAGGTCATTATTATGTATTGTATAGGAGTATAATAGACAAAAAGGAAATGAATGTTGGAAATTTGACAAGCAGGTCCTACGATATATGCCGTATTTGGTATTTTTGTAAATATAAATCGCGATTGTGCTCGGAGTTCGGCGAACTCCGAGCGTGTGGATGCACCTTAAGATCATTCGTTATGTCACAGCGATTAAACCGCGATTTGTTTTAGTTTTCCAACACACCGATTTGTTTAATACGTATATATACTCCATAGTATACCCTCATATTTTCAGCCATATCGCTGTTTGCAATGTAAACAAACCATTATATAGTAATTGTTCCATAGGTACGATTATTGCGATTTATACCCTAATAGACAAATTTAAATTTCCCGCCACAATTTTCAATGAATTCAACGGAAAGGCTTTAAAATAACTATTAATGTAGTACAAAATGGTGGGGAATTTTATGTATCAACGTTGAAGTTACTAAGAATAATTGCGGGAAATTTAAATTTGGCTGTTAGGGAATCGCTTGAATTGCGATTTGTATTTTCAAACGCGATTTAAATTCATACTTTTCCAACGATGTGATTTATAATCGCACACATAATCACAATCGCGATTTATATTTACGAAAATACCTATTTGAATGAATGATCAATGATCATCGATTACCGAAATAATTCGTTATACCCTGGGTTATAAATTTGAAAAAAAGCAATGTGTGCTATCATATTAAGTATGTAATAGTAAAAAAAAGGCCCTTCAACTTATGAATTAAATGCACTTTTTTAGAGATTGCTAAGGAAAGATCTAATTTTATCAATCCAGACTTATATTGATTAGGGTTTAGAGATACAGATGTTTCAGTAGATGAAAGAGATAAATTCTGTAGGCGTTCTTCTCCAGTAGGATTTTTAAATATTTTTTTATTATTTTTAATTTGGAGAAAGGTAAAAACAAAGCGGTAACATCTGAAAAATTGCATAGAAAAAATATTTGTCAAATCATCTGGATAAATCAGAGCAGATTTTAAAATGCCTCACGTAATGCTACTAATTTTGTAAGGATCAGAAACAAAAATAAGTTTGTTATATCATTCGCCCCTTCTAACCTCTTTTCGATTTGATTAATAATTACATCTAAAACCTTCATAAACAAATAAATATATCCGGAAAATATCATCTCCATTATTAAATCGATGATCGTTTGACAATGTGTTTAAATTTTTACTACTTTTTGTCTTTTCAAAAAAAAAGTTGCAATAATATTCCATTTAGCTGCAATATGTAGTGTTTCGTTTTTTACAGAACTGTACATATTTCTTATTTGCTGTTTGTAACGATTTTGCAGCCGTCATAAGCGCTACACTTTTTGGTTGTAATAACTCAGAAGCCAAGTTTGTATCACTCAATATTTTTAATAAATTTACATAAAGGAAAACGAATTCAAATCTACTCATTTTTTTATTTATGAGCCTAGATGCTTTACCTAATACATAAAAAAAAACGTAATTTAATTGCTGCAAGTGAAGTGTATCTTCCGGTCTAAGGTGTGGCATTTTTCAGTTTTTTTCATATAATTTGTGAGTCTCCTGTAAATTTCGATAATAAGTCCCACTTTTTTATATTATTGCCAAAAAATGTATAAATATTTTCTATAGTTTTTCTACAGTGAAAAAATCATTACAACTTTTGGCAGTATCATTAATAACTAAATTTAAATTATCAGTTACACAATGAATTTACACAGCATTAGATTGATTCTGTCAACAAGAGTCTGGACTGGTATGCTCCACATATTCTTGTCTCCTAGATTTGCTTAATATTATGTTTTTTTTTCACTTTTCTATGAAACGATTACTTTTTTAACAAAATTCTGTTATAATAAATATATTTAACGCAGAGGCAAAATTGAACATCATCCTTTTTATAAAACTATATTCATGGTAAAAAAAACCGACAAAATGTTAGCAATAATTAAAAACTAAATTAAGAGAATTTGGGCCCCTTCTAACTTTGGGCCCCCCGCGTTGCGAGGTCGTGCGGTATAGTTCCGCCCCTGTAACCACACTACAATAAAAAAAAGGTTTATACAGCTGGTTCAAATTAAGTGTTTTCCAGCTTCATCATTGCCGTCGCGATTATATAGGAGCTACATGGTTGGTTAAATCACATTAAATTAGAAAAAATAGTACTTTTTTCTGCTGATTACGGGAATGAAAACAGAAAAATAATCAAACATGTTTCTGAGTTATTTAAAACAATGTATGCATTTCTAATGAAACACGTGTATATATTTATACCAGTCTATGCATTATCGATTACTTAACAAAAATGTTCATAAGAAATTTTTATTTTTCGAAAGAGTTGAAAATAACCTAGATAATTCAAAAATAAAAGGTACTGAAGTTGGATGAATATATTTTATTTTAAAGCTAATAAAGTAGAAAATGTTAAAAGTATAATAAAAAAAAGACAGTCAATAATGTTCAAAAACGTTGTCTCCTATACTTGGACACATATTGGTGGCCTTTTTAAAACACTTCGTGTTGCATTCAGAACAACCCTACAATCAATAGAATTAATAACATTGCATGTTTGAAGATAATTTCATTGTTAGATCTTTCTGTTATATATCCACAAAAATAAAAGTCGATAGGTGTTAAGTCCCGCGAACGTGTAGCTATTTTTCTATCTTCAAAATATTAAATGATGGCCATGTGCTTCATCCTGCTCGAAATGAACATTTGGCCGATTCCCAAAATCCAGATCGTCGAGAAAATATTCATAACGGTCCTAGAAATTCCACGTAACGTTGGCCTGTTTTTTCTTTTTTTTATGGGAAACTACTGCCGCCTCTAGCCTTTTTGTATTCGGGGGTGTAGGGGTTTTAGTGCGAAGATGATTCCTACTAAGTTACAGTAGTCTTCTTGTTTGATAGTCTCTTAATAGAAGTCTCTCCAAGAATTTCCCTGGTTATTTTATTCCAGTATATTTTGTTTACCTTTTTCCTGGGATCACATCCGTTTGCTTTCGATTCAGGGGTTTTTTCCTCAATTGCTGCCATCCGTAGTCCTGATGCTGCCTCGCTATAATGTTGCCCTGTTAATGGATCGTGATAAAATATATGGGTCTACAATTCTGGATCCGATTAAACCGCACCGGACATTAACATTAAAACGTCTCTATGGATTACGCCGCTGAAGTAACAGAAGGATTTTCTCTCCAATAACGGGAACTGTCTTATTGATTTTTACAGACTGACTTCAAAATACGCTATAACGGTAATTTCCATTTCTTGTGAAATAATATCAGTCTTCTTTGTCCTTTTCACCAAAATATTTTCGTTGTTTTAAATTTGCGATACAGCGTTAAGATGTAATGTGAGGTTGTTTGAAGTCCAAGAAATAATTCACTGTATCGCATATTGCAGATCTACCGCTAAAACGTTTTCCACTTCAATTTCCTGTCCTTCTGTTTGAAGCTTGCAATCTACCGCTTTTTGAAAACTGGCGATAATGTATAAACCCTTTATACATCGTTGCATTACAAGTAGTGGTATGTAAGGCATGGTAATGATAAAATGTCAAAAATCGATTATTGTGCGATAGGTTTCTTTTTGTCACAAGTTAAACAAAATTAGTCAACTAATAGCTATTTTAATATACAATCAGTCACTTCTTCAGCTGCGGTGCTCATTTATCGTCATTTCACATAAATTCTACCGCTGCGATATAATTTATCTGACAACATTGCTATATCGTTAAATCTCCCTTTCGCTATTTTTTTAAATATGTTTCCAGCATGTCACATTTTTCAATGTGAGGAAGGTATTTTCAAACCAATTAATAGTAAACGACAAGTATAGCGTAAAAACGCACACTTTATTTCTTACACTCATAAAATGTCTGTTCGCGTCGCATGAACTATTTGCACTATTACGCACTTTTTAGAACTTTTGTGTGCAAAAGTGCATAATAGTGCAAATAGTTCATGCGACGCGAACAAACTTATTATTCAGTTATTTTGACATTTGGCACTTCAAAATCTGTATAAATATTTTTATCAAATGATTTCGCATCGATAGGTATAAAAATATAGGGAGTGTTTCACTAGAAAAACCGTTTTTTTTTTAAATAACTCGGAACCTAGGTGTTGTTTTTATGTTTTCACTAACGTAATCAGTGGGAAAATACTACAGCTTTCCCAAATTAATCAACCACGTAGTTTTTATAAAAACCGAAATAAATAGTAATAGAATTAAGAACACTTCATTTGAATTATCCTGTATAACACATTTAAAATACAAAAATTGTACTGGGGATATAGAAAATGTTCACTAATCTAATAATTTGTGAAGGCGACTGTACTATCAAAGACAAAAAAAATCTTGACCACCAGCCACATTTTAGCAACCTATCAAAACTAGGCATTAAGTATTTCAACTCAACTCTCTTCTATTCCTGAAATCATCGTAACGGCAACAATATAGTTCAATTTTTCAAACTTCATTTGATGCCACAAAAATAAGTGATAAACACGTACAATACGTGTTCATATAAGTTACCCATGTGAAATTAATATTTAATCTATGTGTAAATTTAATATCAGTCAGTTATCTTGACGCACCTTAGTGGTGTAAAGCTTACAATATTTCTTTTTTTTAACACATTATGCCAAAAATGAGTATTATTAGTTATTGAGATTTCTTGTTTTTAATATTGAACTTCTATTTTGCTTGGTTGTTATTGGTAAGGAATGGTAAGGAACCAAACAAACTGTCGCCTGTCATCGGGGACAATTATGTTGGCGTGGTGGGAGAAATATTATCGCGACAAGTTTTAGTTTTGTTAATTCGGCTTTAGACTTCCAGATGCCGTCAGTTCGTTTTAAAGGCGCTAATACTACTCGAAGTGTGTAACGTTACAGTGGGACAAGAATTAATAGAAATTGCATTTAAAATACATCAATAATCTAAACCTAAAATTAAACGGCTTTCTTGCAAGATTTTTGAATAAACAGAAAAGATGAATGGGAACAACATTGCCGAGCTTAAGTAAGATATTGAAATGTACGGTTGACCCTTTTTTCATACCTATTTATAACACTCCGAATTACCTGATATGGTTCCTAAAGAAATAAAGATTACCCATATTTGGCCGTTGCGTATTGTTATACAGGAAATAATACTGATAAATTAACAAAATAAACTGCAAAAATAACTTGCAAGGAAAAATGCTATAAGGTAAATAAATTTATTAGCAATCTGAACAAATAGAGGTGTATAGATCTAAATGACGCAGTTACTAAATTATGGATTAAATATAAAAGAATTCATAAAATAACATGAATGATGACATGAAAAAGAATTTAGTATGCATTTTGGCGATAAATGCCATTCAAGTAATAATTGGAACTGGTGCTGGCGTTTGTAAAATGTTGTATGAGAGCGTTTGAATAGTTATTTACATTAGAGTCATTGACAACGCGAGAATTAAGTTTCAACTTATGATGAGTTCGAGCGCTTTAAATGACCTAACACACGAGATTTGTTGGCCGAGAAAAATATTTAGAAAAATTTATTTAAAAAATACTCCAATGCACCAGTCGGTTTTGAAAACCGATTTTACAAACCGGTTTTAAAAACTGGTTACGGTTTTGAAGACGATTAATCGTCACATCCACAACCGGTTTCACATAAAACCGATTTCGATTCGCAGTACTAGTATAATCGTGGAAACAAATCTTAGGACACGCATCGAGCCGAACCTTTCCGTAGCTATTGCTATCTCTTCCTTCCGTCTCACCCCGCAAATTTTGCCGCAGGCACTGTATTACTCAGCGGGGCAACGGGCAGGTGTTCCCATATCCACAAGGTCATTATATTCTAGATGTATATTTGCCTG